>JARJDV010000753.1:0-307107 GCA_030264675.1 Anaulacaspis nigra | reverse complement strand
CATTTGACCGGCCGCGGTAGGAATAGGTATACGTGAAGCGTCGGTAGGAATAGTGTTAAAATATATCGAAATTCCTTCTTCTCACAATCGAGCCCGATACGTCTATTCAAATATTAATAAAGTCGAGCAAGCACGCAGTGCACACATCGCGAGTTAGTTGCATGGTCGTTGGTTTGCTCGCGTTTTCGCGTGCTTCATCTTGTTTATTTTCGCTCGTTCGTTTGCTAGCTAGAGTGCTCTGCACCAAACACGCATTTCGTTGGAAATCAACCCAACTTTTTCCCTCATCATATGCACACACGCCTACACACACAATGCGCAGCACATAAATCCATAATTGATATTTGTAAGCAGGTATGTTTATATCAAATGCCTGCTTTGTATTATTAATATTCGACGTCAAGCCAAGTCATTGAAAATATATTCGTGGAAGGCGAAGGCAACGTATTGCAAATTTATTAAATTCATACAGATATTTATGTGAATTTGACAGAGAAGAAAAAATTCAATACTACTTCACTCTCATACATTTTCGCGTAGTGTACTGTAGTTTATTTGGTGGTTTTCTTGATAATTGAGAAATTAGTCAAAGTGTATTTTTTACGGAAATGCACGTCTGACGTCTAGACGCCCAATATGTAATTTGTTTCGTGTCAGTCAAGTCAATATTTTTATCTAATTGGAAACAATTTTTCGGTTTGCTGACTTCTTTATTCGCGAGTTAAATCGCATAAATATTTTTTTCAAATCCAAATATATTTTTAACAATGACTCGGACAAAATAAAATATTTTTCGCGCATTACTCATAAAATATCATATTTCATATCATAATTTATATTTCATATTTTTTCACGCCGCTAAAAGATTCCCATAAATTTTGAAATATTTTTTCTTTAATAGTACCAAAGTATTTGCCATCTCCTTGTATATAAATAAAGTACCACCTAATTAGTAGTTTGCATCTTGTTAACACGAAACAAACGAAATCGAAGCGACATGAAAGAAACGATAAAAGAAAAAACAATTCCATTGTCATTAATTGGTATTTATCATGTTTGTACATGCATAATAAAGCTATGCGTGGTATGACAATGATGCATCATTAGCATTGCGTGTTCGCGTTAGTGGTCGCATAGCAGCGAGTAATAAACCCGAGCTGGAGCACAATCCACCAGCACAAAATGCAATAAGCAATAATCGGATAGGGCTGAGTTGAGTTGTTGCGCGCTCGCAAATGTTCGACCGATAAAGACCAGCTGAGCAAAAGCGCATTTATCGTCGCTATAGTCGTGCCAGTAATAGTGTAGGTGGACTGCAAATGCGGCTACGAATCGACTGAAATGAAATTGTTACCGACGCGCACCGTAATGTGCAATGCAATACCGCATTGCAATTGCCGTTTGTCGCTGAATGCACAGCAACAGGTGGTGCATTCGCTTTCGTACACCGACCGCAGAAACGTGAAGCGCGAGGTGGCCGGGGAAGCTGCTTCATTCTTAGTTTTGCACGACCAAAACGTGTGCGACGCGTCAACTTCATTCAATATCATCAACTTTAGTTTTCTTCATTTTCAAATGCATTCTGATGATTGCATTCAACACTCTCCGATTATAATGCCCACACCGAATGTCAAATTACTTAGAGATAATGGAAGAATTATTTGAACAATAACGTGAATTAAAATATTGCATGTTTTCATTCAGACGAAACAGCAAGTTCAAAAACAACACACACACGCGTTCAGAATTTCGTTATTAAATAATTGCCTCCCGGCAGGCAGCGAGTAGCGCTATAGCAATTCGAGCGCGTCAAATTAATTACACGATTAACTGTTCTGTTAATATTCAACTTGACTTTGCGATTGCTCATCGCGCACGCATACAATAAATGACTGTATGACTCGACCGACTCTCTTCTCTTTGCGCTTTGATTGAATATGCGTGCCAGTGGAGCAGACAATGCCAACCGCAACTTGTACGCGCGTACACATCCTATTGTTTCCTCCGACAATTATTATATGATTGTTACTGCGTTGCCATGACGTCACCGCCACAATAGAATGCTTATTGTCATAGATTAAGATCTGTGTGTGTATTTTATTCATGTTTTTTTTGGCTAATTTCTCTGAAAGCTTTTACTATAGTCAAATATGATTTATGTAATAATAGAATTTATACATATTTTTTATTTTAAATTAAAATATGTTTGTTTTTTCACAATGCTAATCCTACATATTTCGCAAAATAAATAATAATGAAACAAGAATATTATTTGCAAAATTGAAATTGTTTCCATCCTGCAGAATTTCGTAATGGATTAGAAAGTAGAAAGTCATGGTCAGTAATGTTGACTCAATGAGGGATTATCCATCATTATAATAATTTTATCATAAATACGCAGGAACCAACTAATAAATATGCAACACTTTCATATAAAAAATAAATACGAGCACAAGTAAGTAAATTAAACATAGATTTAGAAAATAGATTGCAAGTGCGCGTCGTCGTTTGTTGTATACATACAAGTCGCGTATAAATACGCTTATTGTTGACTGTTGACCCCGTAATCTGTTTTTAGATGCATTCAAGGCTCTTTCGCGCGGCGGCCACAGCTCCCTCAGCGTCATCGTCATCGTTGTCGTAGTCGTCTGCCACCGCCTCGCATGCAGTTTCGCTAATCAACTAAATGCATTAGCGCAATAGCGGCGGCAGCGGTGCAACATGAATAAACACGCATTACTTTTTTATTCTTTCGCTTTGCTTGCTTGCTTGCTTGCCCGCCTGTTGTGTGCTTAAACACTATGCAAACGATGCAGCGAGTCCGCAAATTGCCTTTGTTTAAAATTATGTGATTTTATGCCTAACACTTTCCATAATTGAAAAATTACGACGCGTATGATTGTTGTGTTGTACCGTGTTTCTGTATTTTTTGCGATTTAAATTATTTTGCATATTTATTATTTCAAAAGTGTATGAATAATAAATTCCCAAAGTGAAATATAGTATTATCGCTAGGAGCCCGAATATAAATATTTAATTTATTGAATAATGCATATTTTATTAATTATTACGCGCATCTGCATAATTCAATAATTAATTACTTGCTCACAATGGCCACATTACAAGCGGAGACTTTGAATAATGCGCGTAAGATGAAAGAGTAAATATATGGCATCTGAAAAATTTAATGAAATTTTATATATTTGAATAAAATGACGACGCTGATAATAATAACGCAATACAACCACGAACGCCGCGCGGAATTTTAATGAAGCAATTAATTATTTAACGCATACTTTTCATATATTTATGCAGCAACCTGATAACGCATTTTTACCTTCGACCACGTGTATACTCGAGATCGAATGATTTATTATTTACGTGCCTAATGGAGGAAAAAGAGACTAAGGCCAAATCGGTCGATAAGCAAAAGGTAATTTTCGATTTTATGTTAATAATTAATTAATTTAATTATGCCCAGATTATACGGCGCGTAATAAATTCAATGCTGATATAGAAACTTAATTATCTCACAAATTTAATCCTTAAAAATTCGTTTTGAGGGAAAATCAACTCCTTCGCACAAAGTATCAATATGTGTACTTCGCGAACAATACTTTCTTGTTTAACACTTATTTAATTGCACTCGAATGTTATTCAACCATGAAAATTAACAACGCCAATAAAGAATTCAATCGAAAAGGTTAAAGTAATAAATGTTTTTCTTTTCGTGAATTTCAGTGACGTCGTCCCGTAATTACATATATAAAATAATTCATCGCATTAAAAATTGTACACTTTATGCGAAAAACAATGCGAATGAATGCCGTACGAGTCGCATTAATAATGTGCAAACAGCAATAAATTACATTTGAGCAATGAAAGCAGCGGTGAACGATGACAATAAACGCAATAAACATATAACGCACATGCTGAATGCATGTGTGCTCGGATGTATTAACAATCTCGTAGAGCCCGACTGAACTGAAAACGCAGTGCGCAGGCAGGCCGCAGCAGCAACAAATACAATACAGAATGTGTGATGTTGTGCTGCTATGGCTATGTACTGCCTTACTCTCCTCTGCTCGCGGTATTATTATTATTGTGTATTCTGCGTTGCGCTTCGCCGTTCGCGATCGCGAGAGAGAAACGCAGCCTTGGCCTTGACGCGGTGACTGATCCGAAATAACAGCGCGCACACTAAACTTTTAAACTTGCCAATGCCAATCGCGACCGCCACCACCACCAACAACCAACCACATTATGATGATGATCATCGCCCGTCATCATCATCAACAATATTATTATTATTATTATTATTATTATTTTATATCGCCGAATGAAATGATACGTGAATGCATGCATACCGAATGCATTACGCACTAATTGTATAAATATTAACTCAATTTACTCATTCCAAACATTTTTTGTGCCCATTTTTATTGTTTCATGTATAGCGATAATAACCTTTGTTTTATAGTCTCCTAGAAAATGACATAAAAACCTGCGCAACATGCCGTAATAATAACATTATTTCGAACCGCTTTTTTGCTCAACTACCAGGAAATTCAATGCATAAACACAAAACTGATCTATCTCAACGTGCAAAATAATAGCCTCGCCAACTATGCTGCAGTTTTTGCGCCTGCTGTTGGATTATTTATGCAATTTTAAACAATTTCATCATCGACAAAAATTTCGCCTTTTTGCACGCATAAACATTAGAACGGATTCGGCCGGAAAGCAAACAACTAAATCTTACATGACGTCAGTCGCAGCAGTCTATTTATTTTTAGCGAAATTTAATAAAAAGCAAATGTTTTACCACGCTGAATTTCAGCTCGAACATTCCATGGCTGCGCGTCGTTTGCAATAACAATGCATCCATCTTCTTTGCGTTTGTTTAACAGCTGATGAAAATTTCAGAATGCGATTAATGCCAAGAGAACACCTGAATAGAGCGGACACTTGGTTGTTGCTCTAGCTGCGAGGTGGAGAGACCCAACGGAGCCTCATCGTCTGAGACGAGACGTGGTGTGCGTGTTCGAGCGCGCCCAAAAATTGCTTTTCAATGCGAATAAATGCCAAACAGCGTCGTCGTCGCCGTCTCTCAACCGAACAAACACACAACGCAAAGGCGTTTTCTAGTTGATTTGTTGACGCACTCGCGCTGAACAAAAAACGCTATCGGCATATTACATTCACGCCGCATGATCTCCTACTTGCGCTTACTATACATACGTTTGTTGCGTTGTTATGACAACTCGTAATGCATGCGTACGTACGTACGTATGTTTGTTTATTTCTGAAGAGGTAAGAAATTCTATTTAGTTTGATTTTCTTATAGCGCACGGCGGGACCTCTTCTGGCAATACTGCAAAAGTATTGTTCGTTTCATTTTTAAACAATTGTTATTGTAAAACGAAATTTGTGAATAAATTCAACGGATACATGCAATAACGTAATAAAAGCAAATGCCGCTCATAGAATATGCATGCGGCCTACGATGGCACGGTATATTGCCTACAATTCTTTACCAGCTGTTACATCACTAGTAATTAATATCTCACAACCGTTTGTATACAGCCAGCCGCAGCAGCAGCCTATTTGGTATTCTTTCTTCTCGCTCTCGATGGTCGCCTCGTCGTTGTAGACAGCACACGCCAATTGGTATTGATTGGCGCGTATGCGTCGCGCAATTGCTGTCATTACAACGTGCGCTCGCGTACGCGGTATGCGTTTTACTTAATTGAAATATTAATGCAATGCGATTTTAGCATTACGTGCAAGTTGCGGCTGTAAAATGGTTTCTCATTCATTCGGCCTACAGCCAGCCGCTGCACGCAAATCGTCCAGGCGCTGTGTATCATATTAAATTGATAATGAAGACAAAGACCAACTAATGTTGACAGCAGCAGCCACCATCGCTGCCACCGCCGCCACCGGTTTGCGTGCGTGTAATTGTCATTCGTCATCCACTTTTTGCTTGTACACCGGATGATTATTAATGATTTATTTAGTGACACACACTTTATTTTTCATAATGAATTAAATATAAAAATGGCAATGTCATCCGAAACAAATAAATTTTGCAAAAGGGCTTTTCTAAAAATTATTCACACAAATAACTAAATTACTTAGTAATCATTTGTAGCAGCCAGTATACGAATGCGTGTCTTTTTGAATACATAAAAGTGAATAGAAATAATACACGATATCATCCGCTGAATCGAATTATCATGTCAATAAAAGTACGAGTAATATAACGCTCATAATTAAAATAATTGCCGACTACTTTTAATGATATTTAATGTGTAAGTGTTACCCATACCTTTTTATTGTTGCTCAATTCAACAAAACTACAATGTTGAGAAAGTTCCTACACTGAGTGTATAAAAAAAACCCACATTAATAGTAAACGAAAAATGATTTTACATTACCCGTTGAAATATGCAGAAAAATAAAAGGCAGCCGCGTTATATCGCAAGAAATAATATTGAAATGTTTGCAGCATTGTATTTTTTGCCAAGACTAAAATGCAATCCATTAAGCTTTTGAACAAATTGCAAAAGAGCAAGCACAATAATTGAAAGCATACGTAGTAATCAGCACGACGACGCATTTCGTATTTGCATTGCACTCGCATTCAGCGTCTTTGCGTTGTGAAAACTTAACGACTCAATATGAAAGTGCGTCATTCCCGCTGCGGAGCGCACAGCGGTAATCGTAATTAAATAACCGATACGTACATACTTCTAGAAGCAGCAATCAATGGTAATAATCATCTAAGTATTTAAATCTTATAGAGTCATCTCATTATAATCGGGCATGGTCAGCGTGTCTTAAATTAATTACCTACTTCTTTTTCATCTAAAAAATTATGTTGTAATTGCAAATATACAAAATATATAATATATGTACTACGAACGGAAGAAATCGAAAGTAGAGACAGTGAAAGTTTTTCGAGCGTTTGCGTTTTTTCGTGTCCGAGAGAATATGTGTATGTAATAGCATCGTGTCATTTAAATCGCAGCAGACTAGCGTGATGCATACAAATGAGTTTCGCGTATGTCACCGAAAAAAATCTTCGTTTTGTAATACCCACTGCCATAACAAGACGATTGAAAGCAATTTCGTAATTTTTCGTATTCATAGTCGCAATAAATTATACGATAAAAGTTTTAAAGCTCTAAAATTATATTTTAAGGAATATACTGAAAGGAACAAAACAAGCCATTTTAAAAACCGATAAAATATCATTTTTTTAAAACCTATTTTTTTTATCAAATTTTGAAATATTAACGCTGCTTACATTGCTCCCATAGAAATAATTTGAAAATGAGTCATGTCTTCCCGTACAGTTGCAGGATGAACTGTGATTAAATGACTCACCTGAAACAAATCAAAAATTTCAAATAAATCTTCAATCAAATATCTGAATATTTTTTGCAAATTCGAATTGCCTAGTACAATTAATTTTCCGCCTATTCAACATGCTGTATTCTTTCTGAATTTTTAATTTAGTTTTTTTATAAAATCTAACGCGAATCTGAAAAACCTCCGAACACATTTCAAAAAGCAATCACACATAATAAGCGAAGAAAGCAATTTACAAGAGTGCAGCAAGACGAATTCGTGTATACGTCGTCTAGTGCATATTCATTTCTTGTTTTGTAAGTCGAACGTTCGTACAACAGCGTCAAGAAGCAGGCGCAATATTGAAGAAGAAGACTTATTTAACGCTTGAGGTACGAATACAGCAAGTAGTTGGTTTGCGCATTTCGTCATTCATTCGCGTTCGAATGCAGTCGTTTGGTTCGCAGGGCACGCACGCATGCCTCATGCAATTTCTGCATTGTTCGCTACCGCTGCAGTAGCAACCAGCACGAGCGCACATTCATTGAAAATAATACAATACCGAAAACATACATGGTGATTGCCGACTTGACATTAGTTGTTACCATTGCCATAGCAACAATGTTCACAAAGGAAGTCCAATTAAATTTTATTATTTTCATTACCATCGATAATCTTTCAAAAATTCGTATCTCTCATTAGTGATATTCAATTACGAACAACTTTGGGCACAGGTGTGTTAATTAATCCCCCTGTCGGTCGCCCGAATAAACTTTGCCATAAATAAATTCGATTCGAACGGGGCAACACAATAAATCATACGTAATCAAACCAAACAAAACGGATTTAAAGAGCAAACAATATGGGGCGATTAATTAATGAGTTATTTGTTGCAAT
Source organism: Anaulacaspis nigra (assembly GCA_030264675.1). Classification (NCBI taxonomy): domain Eukaryota; kingdom Metazoa; phylum Arthropoda; class Insecta; order Coleoptera; family Staphylinidae; genus Anaulacaspis; species Anaulacaspis nigra. The sequence continues at coordinate 298,854 of JARJDV010000753.1, read as the reverse complement.
TGATCCGAATGGATACGAATCAATCAATCCATCAATCATATTATACGTAGAGAAATACATACATTGATGATGGCTATCTCCACAGTATTTATTCGCGACCAGCTCCAAAAACGTGCGCTAATAAATGCAATGATAATAGCTAAGCAATTGCGAATGAAACAATAACAATAAATCAATTAGAATTACCGCCTTGCTGCCTGCCAGCCATTATTCCTTTACTTTATTTATATATTGTTTTTTTATAAATCAAATCAATTTGCACATGGGTAATGTAAATTCATACAAGTTGCTTGATTGCGATATAAAAGCCGTACGCGTGTTATCGTAATCGCATAAATGCTCGTCGCTTGTGTGTCTGTTAAAGACGCTTGTATTGCACGCGTGCACATTGTCTCGATGCATCGATAATTTATAACATAAAACATAAACTCGATTGGCAATCGTGTTAAGCACAATGCGAATCGTGTGTGCTAACTGCTAGCACGCGTCGAATGTGATTGCTTGCTCTGTCGGTAGTCGAGTATGCGCATTTATTACGCGTGATTAGTTGATGAACTTAATCGTCCGATTGTTATAAATATTTTAAAGCGTTTTCCACAACCGTATAGTGACTACACTTTTATATAAACTTTGGCGAACTATATTAAATTTAAAAGTATTCAATATCGGGAATATTTGTTCAAGCAAAATATTATGACAAAGTAGCAAAATAGAACTTGATTGGAAAATGCAATTTTTCAGTCCATTTAATAATCGAATACGCCTCCTTCTAGCAGCGCCGCCGGAAATGCAATAGTGCCTCGGAGCTTAATAGCATTTTAATGCATTGATGTAGTCTTTCGCGTTCGTGCATCGGATATTTATTGGTTGTCTGTTGCGCAGCGATAACTAAAATTCATTTTACGTAGAAAGAAACGATAATTGTAGTTTGTAATTTCTTATTTATCGCGGTAAGGGAGCACTTAATAATTGCATTATGAGAGGAAGCACGCAATTTTTGTTTACCCGGAATAGTCGCAGGATGCATAGTTGGATGAGTAGTGGACCAACTGATGGTGCTGGTTGTGGTGGTGCATGTAGCTGTTGTGTTGGGCGGCTGGGGCGGCCGTCGTCGTGCCCGTCGCCGTATTGTGTGCCGCCACGACATCCGTGGGCGCGGTGGCGGCGGCAGGCAGCGACAGATAGTCGGCGCGATCGAGCGCGCCGCCGAGCAGCGCGGGGGAGCTGCCGTTTGCAGCAGCAGCAGCGGCGGCGGCCGCCTCCGCCGTTGGAAACCCGGCGTTCAGCAGCTCCACGACGTCGCAGCCGTCGTCGGCGGCGCCCTGTTTGCCCCACGTGTAAAACAGCGCTGTAATCCTTTAGTTCAAGGCGACGACAATGATGAAGGTGCAAATCCAAGATATACAGATACACACAGCACCCAAAATTACACAAATACCGCACTTAATCCTCCTTCGTTTTTCGTGGAATGCACTGTTTTTATTTTATACCATCCCATTAAATCCTCTTAAACTACATTTTATCATCCGTTCAAATCGCACTAGAAACATGGTCGTATGTCGTAAATTTAATGGTTTTACATATTTGTAAAATTGCTAAATTCACGATTTTTCGACTTGCTAAATGTCTTGTGCAAAATTAGAATGTGTTAATGAGTCAATTTATGATAGAAATATGCTAATGATATTATTCATAAATATGAATTATCATTTTAATGATATTTATGCTCAAAATAGGAATCCAATTGCAAATTGCTTTCCAGCGAATATAGAGGAAGAATTTCTAATGAGTTTTTGGTGTTGCGCATTGCTGTTGGCTTTTTAGCATTCTATAAATCACGCCGCATGCTTAACTGATCCTAAAATTTCAGCATTGTCAGCATCGAAATGTTCTAGTACCACACACATACTACTGTACAGCCGAACAATTATCACTGATTAACAGCCAAAGATAACGCAACGCAAAAAAGCGTTAAAGCATGCCATCGAGTAATGTGATAAAAACATCGCGTTTACACGATTTCCAATACAATCAGCGCTTACGACCTACTCAATAAAATAGTTACATTTCTTTCGTGTCAGCGACAATAATGCCGCGATGGAAATTTTCTTTAATAATTAATATTTGTCTCAGTTTGTTGAGCACGTGCTTCAATCAAAAAGCTACAAAAAAAAAAACGTATAGCCTCCAAAGCCAGCATGAAAACTAAGCGAGGAAAACCTGAATTGTGAAATGAATTTATACGCAAAGAATTCAAGTAACTAAAAAACAACAAAAACGTAATGCGTAGTAGAAACACGACGACAGCAGCACAGATATTATAATAGCATGGATAAAATAAAGCTAGCAATTTAATAGTAACGTGCACGCTTAAAAAGCCACTGCAATGCATTACACGCGTGTTGGCCTATCAAATCGTGGCGCGGTTTTGACTGCGTAATATTTACGCGACACGCATTACGGCGACACGCTTTGTAACAGCAAGGTATTCGTATACTCTATCAGTCTGTCTGTACGCACAAATATTCCGTGCACAACTCGGAATATTTGTACACAGTTTTGTCACACAAAATCATTCAAATTCCTTCTCGTCGTGCATGTGCAAACATCAAATTAAGCTGTGCCTTAAACACGTTGAACAAGTGTGACACTCACATGCACTTGTCGTATCAATTTTCATTAATTTATTTATTTATTCGTTCCACTATGTATTTGTATATATTTTGTTCAATTGTAATTTTCAGCATAAAAACGGTAAGAGTTGTATGCACGCCGTATGCAGACATTGCGTCGTCTGCGGTTGGCAGTAGTAGCAGGCAGTCAATGCAACAAATTGAAATGATTTGCACACGCGCTGCATTCAATTCAACTCAACTGAACCCATCTAAAGAAACGCAATCCAATGAAATGCAATGCATTCGCATCCATGCAGTCTCTCTATCTATCTGTATGTGCAAACTTGCTAAGCAGCCAGACATTGTCCTGTTAGCAAGCGACCGGCAGCGCCAATGAATATGCACATAGCATATTGCTCATAAAAATTTATACCTCTTCTCGGTGATTTTCAAAATAATTTTAATGATCAAATTAATTAAAAATCTCATTTGGAAAACACCCAAAACACAAACCGAAAACGAAGAGTAATAAGTAAATTCTCCATCCAGAGATGATTGAAATCATGTACAACGTGTTAATGTGTAACACACTGACGTCAATTTGTAAATATTTTAAGACGAAAAGACTAACGACTCCGTATGCATTTCAAGGCGTTCCACGTTCATTCACATTGCATTCGACAAAATATTTACAGCCAGTCAGCCAACCAACCTATCCAATCGCGTTCGATTAGTTCATCGCGGGCGTTGTTTTTTAATGGATTTATCACTGACAGGCGCAATAGAAAAATAGCTCCGCTTCGGCATTAGTCCGTAGTGAGTGGTGTGGTCGTGGTCGGTTGTAATAAATAATATGGAAATGTTGTGCATGCATCGAAACAACCCGCAACGCGACGAGCGCGCGCGCGCGCTCTCACGCACACACTTGCTTCCTAGTGACGTACTAACTCGTCGGTTACGTTATCCTAGGCAACGCGCAAACGGCAAAACAACATGACATAGAAAGCAGCCGCAACAATACGCTGATGACGATGATGATGCCATAGCGATACGGTGATGAAACAAATAAAAACGGAACAAAACAAAATCATAAACAACAACGCAGCCGCAGGATCAACAGCAAACAAACAACGAGCGAGCACAGAGAAACAAATGCACACACACACACACTGTAATCCCAAAAACGAGTATGTGAGTGGTGTAAACGATGCGAATGATGCAGTCCAGGACATATGCGACGCATGTTCATCATACAACAGCTCTACGAGACGTTTTCGAGAGGGCGCGATAATTACAAACGCAATAGTTGATACTTGTCGAACGACCGAACAAACGAGCGGACGGACGCACTCTCCGTGAAAGCGAATGCGAGCAAAACAAATGTCGTGCTGGCAACAAACAACAAATACCCACACTCCCTCGCACGCGCACACACAGTATCTCTATTCCGCGCGCAAAACCGCGAGATGCGCGCCCGGCTCCTGCTGTTGCTGCTGGCTTGTTCAAGGCAACGCCGACTTTGCTTGACTGAGGCCAGGACGAAATTGGATCCACGCAGCGAACGCGCGCGCCCGTCCTTTCAGTGTATGCGGCGAAACGGTGTAAGGACTATCCAAGTGTGCGCCGCGATCGCGCTCGAACATTTCCGACCGGTACACCGCCGACAAACATCATATCATTCAAAGCAAGAGATACAGCAACAAAACTGCTTTTTACGTTGTTTAGTAAACAAGTAATTGAAATTATTCAAATGTTGCAACTGCTGAAATACCACACAGCACAAACATACGTGTATGCGCGCCTCTTATCAAAATATTTTAAATAAAGTATCTCCTACAATGTCTTGGTTAGCGCGTATAAATATTTTTTACGAGAATTACAATTTGAGTCGTTCTCGAATCCGACTCGAATTCAACCTTAACCCGATTTTGACGTAGCGTAATGGCTCGCGAACGAGAACATTCGAGTTGTGCAGGCACCAAAGCAAGTATTCTAACAGTTAATACACACGTTTAGCGTCATAGAAATACGAATTGCGTTTAGCGCTAAATTGTTACAAGACGAGCGCGCAATCGCCTCTCTTTCTCGCCAATTCCGCGCGAATCCCTCGAGTTTGATGATGATGATGATGATGATAATATCGATTTCGAATACGAACGAAGGATGCAAAGTAATTAAGCGAACTTGCGATTGCAATTAAAAAGTTCATCCCTGTCGAAGTATGTATGTATGAACAACTTGTGTAATTTCCATCGACTAATTACCGACACTATATAATTTCAAAACTTTTCGATTCGATGCGTACTTCTCGTGATGCACACCATTTGCGTCTAATTGTCGTTGTTCGGCCGCTTAATATGCATTTGTGCCAATCGAAAACGAACGAAAACAACTGCTAAAAACTAATTGGATATGTAAATAGTGTAAACAAATATCGAGACGCATAGAATGCACAATTAGAATGCGGTGCGTGTGCTGCTTAAATGTTTTATAGAATGTGTGGTGCGTGACGTAAGCGAAATCGAAAACGTTGCCATGCAACCGCCGCCAAGGTGTATTATTGTACACAAAACTGTTATTTCTACTCGAATTATTTGATTGCGATTTCGTTCGAAAACACCTTGTATGAAATCATATAATGCTGCTACCTTATAAGTTATGCGCGCACTAATGAATATTGTACAACATGTTTGCAATTTGCCAAAACAAAAATTCGAGTTGTAATTATATTGTTTGTGATGACAGACTAATATTAAACACTTGCTATGCATACCAACGCAAAAATATTTCCTATCTCGGCAACGCGCGCTTCCTCCTCCGCAGTTTTTGTTTTAACTTCCTTTTCGAAACAGCGCGCAGCGTGCAAGAAACATATGCGCTTTAATAACACTAGCAGCTGAAATTTGTATATGTGTTTCGAATTACAGATGCTTCGTCGATCGATACTTGCCCGTGGAAGTTTCGGTAGTGAAACTTACACTAACTGTCCTTGCCGAGGACTAAACAACAGCTGATACTTAAAAGTTAAATTACGATCCACGGAAGCCGCATGAAAAAATGAATCAGCTAGGATCAGTACGTTACTTCGTTCTAAGTCCTCCGGATATTCTTTTCTCTTGGTAAACGAAAAAGGATTAAGAGAATTGAGAGAAAACATTTTTTAAAAAACGTCTGGAATGTGGATGTCATAGTAAAAAATAGATTTGCAAATAACTCCACAGCACTTGTTTATGCAGAAATGTTTTTTGTTTGAATGTCGGCAGCCGGAAGTTTCGAATTATTCTTTTGAGCGTGTGCCGCACCGCGCTCAGTGTGTCAATGACAATTTCACTTTGCTTCCTTCATGCGCTAGCCAGCAACATAGTCAAGTGTGGTGCTGGGTATCTGCGTGGTTCGCGAATGATGTGCGCGCAGACGTCGCCAGTTGGCGTCAAAATTGAAAAGCGATCATTCATTAATTTCGTAATCGTAGACGGCGCGCGAGCGCACGCACTTTTTCGTCAAATATTTTGTTATGAGTGTCGTCGGTAACGCCGCGTTTTCACTTTCCTTTTCGCAGCTTTTACTTTTCACATTTGCTTTTGTCATCTTTTACGAGCGCATTTTACGATCACTGCGCATATCAAAAGTGAATCGAGAAACTGCTAAAAAATGGAAAACAAGGCATATAATATTCAGATGCAAATAACAATAAGTTATATATTGAATTGTAAAATACGAAATAATGCTATTTATAAAACACACGCACCGAAATTATTCGGCAAGTATCGGTAGCATCCGCGTTACGCTTCCTTTTAAATTCACAAACGCGTCAGCACGAATCTATTTTTATGATGCAAAGAAAATTCAATAAAATTTCGTTGACACGTTTGATTCATGAAATTAGTTCACCAATAATTATAAACGTATAAACGTTAAAACGTTAAAATTATAATATTGAATCTATTTAAACTTCAGCTTGGATAAAATTGTAAATGTCTCGTAGACTGACAGCAGACGCAGAAAAATCCAAAATTCAATTTCGCTTTTACGCAAATATTGGCACAGGCCGAGTAGGCGTATACAGTTCCCTGACCATTTGCGCCCATTGTTGTTCTATTTCGATTTGTAATTTCAATTCCAATTCGGAAAGTGAGAGTTTTTGGCAGTGGCCCACATTTCGTCTGGACGTACTGGACGTTAATGGCCAGCGTAGAGAAACAGTGGAACCGTTGTTTGGCAATGAACATTTTTCGATTTTTCGCGTTTACATGATGTTGTATTTGAATATTTATGTGCTTGTTTATTGATATCATCTCTCCGAGCACGTGTGTAAATATATTGCTTGTGAATTTTTGTAAAACTGTTACAATTTCTACTACAACACGCTCGGATTTTTAATTTGCAACTTCGAACCAACTTTGCTCATTTATGTGTTATGCACGTTAGACACACGACTAATTATCACGCATCTCAATTATTAAAACAAGAATTGCACGAAGCGCTGCGAAATGTGCATGCGCGTGCGGGCAGAAACGAAATTTCAACTTTAATCCCCATCCTGACAACTGACGCGGCATGCAAGCGGTGTTTACTTATAATTTAATAATAGCATGCGCCCAAACATTAGAGCATATTATTCGCTAGTGCTGCTTCTTGTTCGTTCGCGCTACAACCACACGCGCATATCGCCTGCCAGCTAACTTGTTGTTGTTGTTATTATGCTCCTCCGTTGGTGCACACTTGTTGTTGACGCTCGGGCACATCATCAACTATGCGAATTATGCATGATCCTCTCTCGCTCATGGATACGTACTCAATGAACGAAGGAAACGTAAATTTCAAATGTACATAACAAGAGTTGATCCATAAAATCCTTAAAATTTTTAATGAAGAATTTGATAATGAACATACAATAATGATAAGTTGTAAATATCGACAGCAAAAAAAAGGTTGAATAAAAACAACACGCACAACGTGTGTGTATTCTCTCTACACTAGACGAAGTAGACGCATAATTATGTAATAATTCTCAATGTGATTAAGGCGAGTGTTAATAAACGAATGAATGAATAAAAATAAAACGAAAGACGGATGATGATAATGGTCAATTATAACGCGTACGAGTAGACAATATATTGTGTGTTCATCAAGTTCGCACAGTGCGCTTAGCGCTTCCTTCGCGATGCGAATGAAAAACACGTCACGCTAATACGAAACCAGACGCAATGTTGAAGTAATGGATGCACTCGCCTGCCTTTTGCATGTGAGAATTTTATTTAGTGATGAGCCGGCCGGCAAGCAGCCGCGTGCTGCGTGTATGTACGCAACCAAGTGTAAAGTTCGACGATGATGAGGACTGCCCATTAATTCGATTTAGCGTAGTAAAAACTTGCATACACGCGCAATTAGCATACGAACGCATCCAATTTTCATTTTCCTCTAAACGCTAATAAGCCAGTATATAATCATTAAATTTAACGCGTACAATGTGCATTCGTTCTATCATAATTTTCGTAATTTACCACTAATAATAAATTACGTGCATGTATTCCATTCGTTCACTCGTTCCCTTGCTGCCTCCCTCAAATAATCGCAATTTTTCAAATTGTAAAATAAATAAGTATAAATGACGAATTTAATAGCTCAATAAATCACGCACGGTTTTTTCTTGTTGCAAAGCATTAAACAACAATACACACAACAAAAGCGCCGTAATTAATTATTCGAGCCAAGTCACAATAAAGTGCGCAATAATACGCAATGAAAAATGAAATTAAATCCGTAAAATATTGAATGAAAAACGCCCTATTCTCAAATTGAACTTTATTACGAATTGAACGACACGACACGCAGCGTTTGTTGTTGAAAAATAATAATAATAAAGAAAGAGCCATTCACGTTGCGCACAAAGTGCTCTTATAGAGAATCGCAGATGAAAAGCATTTCAATGAAATAAAAATCAAAGCAGTAAAAAAGAGAGAAATATGCTCCTCCGACATAACAGTGCTATTCACTTTTTTAAAATACTGATGACTGTTTGCTCGTAATAAAGTGAAGAAATCAAATAAAATTATCTGGAAGAATTACAAAAATTCTAATAAAAATTCCTGTGACAACAAATAATTTTTGCCATTCGGTATATTGCGCTAAGAACGAAGCACATGTACTGTACTCCGCGTTGAATTGAATTTTCAATTATCCTTTCCAAGAAGTCGCAATCAATAATAATTTTTTACACTGATATTAAACAATAACATACCATCATTTTCGTAGACTCGCAATATATACAAGAAATTGTTGATATTTACCTGAAACAAAGAAATACAAATTAATATCACTTAAGCGCCATAAATTCTCATCTAATTTAGAAAATAAACAAATACAAAATCGCATCCGAAATAAATTTTCTTAAGCACGAAAGCGGACCAATAAATTCGGCTACGTATTGGCTTATTGACTTCGCCGCTTGACTTTATTGACTGGAGGAACAAAGCAACACAGGAACTGCTTGAGTAATTTCGCTAAATTTATATGGTTAATTAAAGCCAGCGTGGAGGGAATATGTCGCCGATTTATCGTCCGCCTTCTCGATACGCCAAGTGTGCGGTTCATAAATAAACTTTTGCTTTTTCTAAGAATGCTTTCTCATAGTTCATTCTATAATAAACAACAACAATATTAATCAATAATAATCGATTAATATATCAAAGCAATTACGAATAAATTCACAATATTGCGTGGTTAGTTGCAAAACTTAATTACGGGAAATTAGCCAAACACCTCGTCATTTTTCTTGTCAATTATTACAACTCGTAAAACTTCTCCAATTATGAAATATCTTCTATTTTCAGATTCCTGTTACAGTTGAACTCGCCTCATTTGAAAGCTTTCTTAGCTCTAAAGTTTTTCTTTTTTTCTGTATAAACGCAGCCACGAGTGAGTATTGTATAACATTGAAAACGGTTACGTTACGTGAACCAACGAATAATTCTTGAGAAATAGCGTATAGCCGCGCGGGTACACGTATGCGCTGTTAACAGTTAGTTATACGCAGGGGCTTCGGGCGCACCTTGATTCCTAAAGAGGAAAAGAAGAAGACATCGAATACAACATCGACGATTTTGAAAAAACTCGTACATTTTTTGCATTTTGTCGTTTTTTCCAAATGGAAAAACAATGAAATAAAATGATTGTGTGTGCGAGTGTGTGCGCCTAGCGAGTGCACTCTGACGCACATGCAACAGCATTGAACGGCAAGCAAGCAGGCAGCAAGGCGCAAGCCGCGAGTGTCCTAGTGACCCACAAAACGCACACCACACATTTTCCAATATTTATTCGCTGCTTTGCTTGCTACTTGGCGTTTACGCAGCGAGCTTGCTCAACAGCGACCAATCGAGCAACGGTTTTGCTAAACGCGACTACTGTATCGGTCGCTCGTTTGCGCAGTGCAGCCAATTGATGGACTTATATGGAAATAGATTGGATCGAAAAAGTGCTGTTGTCTTATCGATGGATGGCGAATTCATTATTTATACGCAAGAGCTTTGATTAAATTTGCAACAATTTGTAGATGGCCCTTGATTTTTCGCTCTTTTCCGTCGTCTTGTCTCTATTTTATACATAACCCGATCTAAAATGCCTAGATAATTCAAGTTTGTTTTCTATTAGCGGACAGAGCATCATCATAATATAATAAGTTTATATTGCCTTGGTGTGTTTTCGTTCAATAAAACCAATTCCAATATTGATTGAGCGACTCCACGCGTTCCCATGATGATATCGGCGCACCGCGTACGCTTGCAGATACGATGATAATAATGAAATAATAGATAATTTTGTTATCGCCACAAATGAACAATTTATTGTATTTTATAGCCGCCACACACTCGAGAAATCTCCGATTGAATCAAATAGTAATTTTATTATTACGAGGTCGTATTTTAATTGAAATTCGTATTTGTACGATTTATCATTATTTCGCGAAATCTTTGTCTACTTTTTGCCTCAATTGCGAATCAGAAGAAAAAAACTCCTCGTTGCGCTTGATTAATGTGATTGAATTGTAATAGTTATGCAAATTGGAAATGGCCGTGTGGGGTATATGAAAGCCTTGCCCGCGCAGAATCCCGCTGGCCGCGAGAAGAAAGAAAATTGCGAAAATTGCGTGTGTGCAAAGAGAGTTTGAATGTCGTCGTTGCACGCGCCGCATGCACGCAGCGAACCACTCACCATGGGGTGCTAACGATCTGCCATAGAAACGTCTCTGCTTCGCAACATAAATAAATAATCTGATCATTTTTCTGCGCCTTTATGCAACATTCTATGTCAATAGAGTGTTTGTTGCTATACGCAAATATTTCTTTCTATTCTATCAAGTTTTATAAAGTGTTTGCTCATTTCTCAGTCCACTCTTCTAATACGGTTTTGCAAATTGCACACTACTCACCTTATTTCAGTGAAGAAATATTAATTAAAAGTATAGCAAAGAAGCCAACAAAATTAGTAATCTTTCGAACCGCATATTGAAAATACTTAAGAACTGATAGCACTACACATTTTGTGCTTCTTTATTGTTTCATGTTCTCATGTGTATCTCATGTTTCTGCGTGCGCACTACAAATACGGATTAAACCCGTACAAGCACCGAATTTATTCATTATTGCATTACCAACAACAGTTATTTATTATCTGTGTTTTTCAAAGTGTTTCTTGCATAAAGAAAAAAAATTAATAGTTATGATAATGCCACGTGTTCGTTAATTAAAAACTAATTAGACTAAGTGTTTTTCGAGAGCCAAGGAAATTTTAGATTTATAATTTTCGCTTATAAATTTTACATTCACGTTCTGAATATTGAGAATATCAAGTCTTAAATCAATATCTGCGTTCTAGCTCTGTTTGAAACGCGCAAAGTAAATGCTTTGACAGGCAATATCAATTGTTTAGTGCATTTAACAAGACAAGCGATAAGTAAACCGTCAGCGCCGATATAAAACATGTTTTATTCGTCACGATCTGCATAAGTCACATACGCTTTCAAATCGCCGTTGTACACGCTGTAGTGGAAGTCTGCACACTGTCAAACCCAATACTTTACTAGAGAACATGCGCGGAGCAAACATTAAATTTTCAATCACACTCTGTACGGCCGAATAGCGAGCAAACTTTCAAATGTGAAATAATTAAATATTTATAATTAACCGAATTCGTAAATAATTTGCATGTAATACACGTGTTGACAGTCGATATTGCGACGACTTACGAAATAAATTAAATCGTATTTATATATAAAAATACGCATTCGCTCGCACTGCTCCTATGACAAGTCTGCCAGAGTAAAAAGTTGGAAAGTCAAAAGACACGGTTAAAGAGTTAAAAACGTAATTGCTTAGTCTGTGAGTCTTGTATGGAATAAGAGTATATTTAGTTCACCTTGGTATTTTCGATTGGATTTCGATTTTTGTGATACGCACTTTACACGAGTAAACTTTACCTACAAAACAAGAACTCTATTCATAAAGTACAGGTGTATTGAGTTCGATCTAATTCCAATGAATTTTATTTTTATTTCAACTTGCTATTCCACCATGTAGAAACCTTCTCTTATTTTTGTTGCTGTCATAGCAAACGGCATAATCACATTTTATTCACATCTAATAGAGCAAATCTTATGCTTGGAATTGAGATGGAAAAAAGAATGAAAATGAATTGGCAGAATACGAATGAAACACACCCATTGAAAAACACGAGCCTAATATTTCATAATATCTTTTTACATTTTCACACAGGTGCTTTATTGAATTATTATCCATTGAAATTTGTTATTATAGTGCCCGAGTGTATATAAACCTTTAATAAACTAAAAACATAGACACCTGTGCGTTGAAATTACCCAATGCAATTCTTCGAGCAAACATAAACGATTACAAATCGGAACAAGTTATTAAATAATAACAACCGCGTGTGTTCATGTTATGTTCCATTAACAAATTGTATAAAATAGAGATTTACACATTCGATAATTTAATAGATAACAAGCACTTTCTTCGCTCCGATCATTGCGAGCGAATATCTATCCAAATAGGAAAATTATTCATGCGTAATAATTGCCGATTTTCAAATTACACTGTTAATTGCATATTCCCATCGCGCGCAAGTTGTAAATACAGAAAGTATAAGTTTGAAACACAACACATCGTTTCGCAATAAACATCATACGAATTCATAACTTTAATTGAGTTTCAACGCTATTAGCATCGATTTTGCTAGGTGTTTTCAAGCCTTGTTTTTTGACGCACTAATTGCTTTCTGCATTTATGAGTGTATGATCGTGAAATTCTTAATTAAACATTTCGTAATTGTTTCCAACTTATTATTATTATATGCAAAAAATTTCAATTCTATTTTTCTTGTTCTTGTTCTTCACGGAACAAATAATGAATATGCTAAATTCAATCAGCATCTTGTGCGAATACGAAAATTGACTTACAAAGAGGGTGAACATGATTTTCACGTCAAATACAGATTAGAATACAAAGAGGTGCTGCTATGTACGCGGCACAAACAACCAACAAACAGCCGTAGCAAAGCTATTCGCAAGAGAAAAAGATGAAGACGAGAGGGAGGAAAAGGCCACCCACACGCGCGTATGGTACGAATATTGAGGTATTAATTATCACCATGGTGATCTTCGATAAATGTACGCCGTATCGCGGTCCCTAACAACGGTGCCTCCGGGATGTCTAAGTAAATCACCTCCAGCCACCAGCCGGCAGCATCCAGCCGAGTCCTGTTTACTTACACTCTGCGCTCTCTACTCTGTCAGGATGTCTGACGTCATTTGTCTTGGCATTTGTGTTTCCGTTCGGTAATCATGCGCTTGCTCAATAGCCGCGAAGAAAACTTAATTGCGAATAACAAATTATTACACCATGTAACTTTGTAACAAAGTTAAACAACATTTTGGATTATCACAAACTTCTTCATTCGTTTTACAACCCTAAAAATCCAACTTTTCCCCGCGGCAAAAATTATAATAGAGCCATCCATTATTATACGTATAATAATAATTGAATAATTGCGAGTGCTTTAGAAATAAAAGGAATCACTTTGAATACATAGAAGCATCGAGGGTAACGTACTTTTTTCAAGAAACCGCCCGCAGCGTCGAGGACAATGCCACCACCGCAAGGTTCATTTGATTGGGGTGCGCGCTCTTTTCTTTTTCTACTTTCCATTATAGCTCTTTACCTATTCAATGTATGTATTTTATTGCAACGCAACCTTTAAATGTTTTAATGAAATTACAGGCGGTGTATGTGTAATGTCGATTTCGTCCGTCGGTCAACCCCCAATCGATGACGATGCCATTGCGCATATGTTCGCTTTAGTATCGATAAAACCCCCATGCGTTCCACACGCAACGACCAAATTGTTTTAGCGCTCAATTATATCACTATGAGCAGCGAGCGAGCAGTAGCTCGAGAAAATACGCTTAATGCTTTTCCGCTGTACTGCATTTCCAATGAACACGAACGGGGCTCTTTCATTTTAAATCTAAAATATTGTTCAGGAAATTATTGTTCTGCCTTCTATTTAATGAAAATTGAAACTGAACAATTCTTCTGAAAATGCATTTTAATGAATTACCATGCTTCCTGCACTGTATGATGCGACTTTTTAGCTAGAAAAATCCAACTTAAACTGAACTTGCGTTTTTATTCAAACATTAAACTTTAAGACATCGTCTATTTAGTAAGACGTCCCTCCAAATGCATCTTATAAGTAATCAGAATACGCTTAGAATCAATTACTAATTCAATATTGCTAGTATAAATTATGTTAACAACAAATGAAAATTATAATCCAAAACTTGCTTTAAAATACATTTTTCTAAAAAATGCTCATAAAAATAGATATGCTTGTTATCGTTAGGTGCGTCTTTTGATCCGGGAAACATGGTACATTTTTAATTAAGTTTAAATTTTATAGTTTCTGGGCATTTTCTTCATCTGAATTACTTCAAACCAGAATCTTACATTTTCGTAATGCACTTATTCAGCGATACGAAAAGCATTTTTGCACAAATTACATCGTCCTCGTCATTATAATTACGCGAATAAAAATGAAAGTGCGGCCTGCCATTATTAATTACGTACATGCACTGCCATCTCGTAGATGTATTTTTGTGCTGCACTCGTACTGTCGACGACGACAGCAGGCTCTAAACGTTGTTTGCTGCTGCATGAACAACACACATAGCACTTCGTTTGTTGTATTATAAATGTCGACTTGGATTCCAATGATTTTTTATCAGTTTTATTTTCATTTTATACTGCGCTTTAGGTTTGCGCAGGAAGGAGTTGTAAAAACGCGCTGCCTGCGTATTGAGCAAGAGCGCACGAACACCGTCATGATATTTAATTATATATTTATGTTTTAGTGCTTTCTTCTTGCAATAAAATCGCTAAATTGCTACATCAATCAAGTATATCTCTTTGTGCGCGTGCACATATGTCACACACACGCGTGGCCATTATGATCAACAAAAATACATAATGAAACGGAGCGCGACACGCAACAATGAGCTCTGGTGTTGTTTGCGGTTGAATGCAACAATAATAATGCTAGCAACGCCATTTGGAGCGATGATGAATTTATTTGTGTGCGGAATAGTTTGCGCGCCTGCTTGAATTTTACACCGTTCATTCATTTATCGATATGTATATCACTAACCTACCTCTACAAGCACATGTTTTATCGAGCGGCCGTGTGCATTTGTTTTTCCATGGCAACATACGACACGACATGCGCACGGTTACTCAAACAATTATTAGCATGCGATTAATAACAATGCATGTACTCATAACTCGTCTAGTTGTATTGATTGTACTGCTGCTATGTTTACATTCGTTACGGTGATTCGACATAACCTATCGAGAATCTCTATGTGAATCTTATTGCACCTCAACGTAAGTAAAAATCTAGCGAATTGCTAGGGGAGGTTGGAGGCTGTTGAGGTGCTGCAGTGTGCATATCGCCGTGTCGCATCATGGGGCAAATATACACAATGCCATGCACAACACGTAAAACATTCAGCACAGCCGCTTGGCGTAATCGTGACTACCATATGACCAACGCACACAAGCAAAAGATCGGCATCGTGAAAGATAAACATTGAGCATGATGGAACGGTGGCGCTTACCTGCATTAAGCAAAGACATAATGAGACGTATCCAATTGCACTGAATCGTACAGGCGCCTGCCACTGCGCTGCGACGAACGGGATAAACGAATGCCACACGTATATTACGCGCTCAAGGTCCGCACATTTGTCCGATGCACATACCACCAGAGAGCAAGTTTGATGGTCGTTCCCGCAAAAGTATGCACCACGTAAAGGCACGCATCACACATACACGAGCACTGTACCGCGATCGCCGCCGTCACGTTATCACTAGCAACAAACCCGCCGCTAACCGCCGCGATGCAGACTGGGCTTCGACACGATCGATGTGCTACGGGATTGAGACGACGATGGCCGTAGACGACACACGGCGATTCACTGGAACGTAACCACGCACAATGCACTAATCAAACGCGCCGCGAACATGCGAATTTTGTGAAAAAATAGCAGACGTCGATGTAAACGCTTGTTTTCAACATGGCGACGGACGAAACTCGGCTATTTCACAAGGATTTGTTGACCCTGGCGCACGACCGCTTTCGATTGGCCGACACATGGCAGCGCGCACATTCATTGGTCGCGTTCAAGGTTATGGACAGAGCACGGCCGCAGCGCAACGTCGTGCACCTGTCAAACAAATCGCTGCAAATATATTTGAATTTTCTGTAAACTTTTTGCATGACATGCTGTATAAAATTTAGATAATATGAGATCATGCACAGTTCATTAAATATGTGTATTGTATTAAATTGATACTTATATAATAAATATACTTTTGTTCATATATTTGGTATATACACCGCCCTCTGGTATTGTAGGGTGATATTACTTACCCAAACTTGATCAGTCGTATTTGATCAGTTATGTATTATGTATATTACTTATCTTTCAATACTTTAGAGATGTTCACGTTTACAAGAATATACATAGCTATATAGGTACAGATATTATGTATAAAATAAGGTAACACTTGTTGATATCACTGATCTAAAAACGAATTGTTATTTAATTCGACAAACAATTACATGTTTCACTCGATTTACTTACAATCTCTCGAATTTTTCAGGTAATCTAGCGAGTCTGCAAATGTAAAGTAAGGGATTGAGGGCTATTATACATTGTCAAATGAACACCATCTTCATCATCACCAAACCGAATGTACTGAGGGGTTTGTGGGCTGCCCATTAAACAAAACGTTAAAACTGCGAATATAACTTGTAAAAAAAATATCTGAATCATTATCATTTTTAAAGATGTTTGATAAAATAATAAATAAAATTTTTATAAATTCCAATTTAAATATGCTTATATGAATGTCAGAACCTTATGTTGAAAATATTATTGCTTTAGCAGGACACCTGTGTTATGGAAATAACAAACTGTCATAGCCACCTGTTAAAAAATATTGTTTATTTCATAAAAATTTGCAATATATAGTATTTTTAATAACGCAATTTAAATGGGATAATGATAAGATGCGCCGTTAAAGGCGCTGCAATACAGACGTGGTGAATTTTCTATTTATCGTGTACCATGGCTGTGATCGGCTGCGTCCGTAGCACGTTGTACACATGCGGTAGCACGTTTGGTCAGGTTAGAATCACTTATTCAAGTTGGTTCAAGTTGTGTAGACTGGTGAGAACGTAATAGAAGTGGCTCGTGATTGCGGTGTTTGTTTGTTAAATTGGTGTTGTCAATGATTTAAATTGTAGCAAGATGGTGAATCAAGATTGGTTCGTTAGATCATTGCAGCAATATGCTCGTGATAATTCTACATTTGGTGTATTCCTCAAGAAATTCAATTTACATGTGGGTGCATGTGTTCCTGTTCCATTAAGAACAATAATTACATTTGAACTTTTGCAGAAATTAAGTGAACTTCAATATCAACTGATATACCAGGAATTAGCTCAGTACATTCTCAATCCCACATGGACTGAAATAATTTTATCACTGTTTTGCAAAGTACTCGTAAACATCCTTTCACTGGCTATTGATTTCAATAAAACTGAAGTGATTACTGAGAATGTTGAAGAAAATGTGAAAAATGCTATTGCTTTGGCTAAACTTCTTGAGTTGCATTCAGATGCTGAAGGGTAAGCTTTGGATATTTTCTATGAATATGTAATTGAGTATTGATCTTACAGTTTTGTGGTGAAATATTTTGCAACATTTCCAAGCCCTTTTACAAATGTTATTACCACGACCCCATCAAAGAAGTTAAGAAGGGTGAAAAATAATTATATACCAAGCAAATTAGAAATTGTGAAAAGCTGCTACACATTTCTTCGGAAGAAACCAGATTTTTTTAAAATGAAGTGGGATTGGTCAATCTTCTTTGAGACATATTCTAAAGACTCCAATTCTGAAATAAAATGGTTAACTGCACATTGTTTAGGCATTTATTTGGGAATGAATGAAAGACAACTTGATGATTATATGCAAATTGTGCTCACAAAGGATGAGATAATTCAATGTGACATAGCATGTTTAAAATCCCCACAAAGTTCACATTTTATGCATGATGAATTCCCAAATCATCATCAATACACCTCACCAAATGTAGTAGATATAGGTGGTGTACTTTTGCCTAAAACTGGAGTTACCTATCCAACAGCTACCGATTCCATAGAATTAGTACCAGTTGAATCAACAACTAAGAACTTGCGCAAATTGGCGTTGGGAATTGCAACTAAGAAACCAGTAAATTTGCTAGGACCAGTGGGTTCTGGCAAAACAACGCTTATTGAATTTTTGGCTGCTAAAACTGATAGGAAATTGGGCGAAAATTTCATAAAAATTCAATTGGGCGATCAGACTGATAGTAAGATGTTGCTTGGGACCTATCGGTGTACGGACATTCCTGGAGAGTTTGTTTGGCAACCTGGAGTACTGACTCAAGCGGTTTTGGAGGGATCATGGTTGTTGTTAGAAGACATTGATTCTGCGAGTATGGACATTGCTTCAGTAATTAGCGGTCTTATTGAAAACCAGTATTTGACTGTTCCTGGTTTTCGAGATTTCATTGAAATTGCCCCTGGTTTTCAGCTCTTTATGACACAAAGGTATGAAATGATTATTTAAGGATATATTTGTATTCTTACATTAAAATATGTTTCAGATTGCTGAACACAATATCAGGCTATCACAAAAAATATTCCACTTCAACATCTCTCCTGGAAAAACATGTTTTAAACATCAATATTGAACCACTTACGTATGCTGAACTCGAAACTATCATTTCCACACAATACAAGTGTCTGACAACAATTGCTTCGAGAATGGTGAGTGTCTTCAAAAGCTTTGTTGAAAGAGAAAAATTTTCGCGGAATTCACGACTTGCATCCACGCGCGATTTGTTCAAATGGTGCTCACGATCAATAATTGACTTTAACGTTGCAAGTCAAGAAAGCGCGCTTCGAGTTCTTCAAAATGCAATCGATGTGTTTTGCTGCGCTTCTTCAAGTTCAGAAGAACGACTTGCTCTTGCTATGGATATTAGCGCACACTTAGGAATCGTGGCTGAAAAAGCTAAATATTTCTGCGAACGACATCAACCCATTCTACAAATAACTGAAAGTAAATTCGTGGTAGGCGCTGGATTTTTGCCTAGGTCTGAAACTGAGGGTTTGCAATATGATACAAATTTTTGCTTCACTCGCACTTCCAGTTGTTTATTGGAACGCATTATGTGTTGCGTTAACATGAAAGAATCTGTATTATTAGTCGGTGAGACTGGCACTGGTAAAACATCAACCGTGCAATTTATTGCGAATACAATTGGACAAAAAATGATTGTTATTAATATGAATCAACAATCCGATTCTGCTGATCTGCTTGGAGGCTACAAACCTGTTGATATGAAAATCATCATAGGGCCTATCAAGAAAGAATTCGAAGATATATTCAGTTCTTATTTCAACGCAGTTAAAAATCAAAAGTTCCTATGTAATTTGAATCGTTGCTATAATGAGAAATTATGGATAATGTTAGTCAAACTAATGAAGAGAAGTTATGAAGCTGCCATAAGCCGTCTTCAGCATGTTTCCGAAATGGCTCAAAATAGAAAACGAAAACTTGAAGACTCACAAATTCAAGATATTGAGACATATAATAAATGGACCGCAATTGGTGCAAAAATCATTAAACTCGAAGCACAATTGAAGCATAAAAGTGCTCTTGCCTTCGCCTTCATTGAGGGATCGCTTATAAAAGCTATTAAATGCGGTTATTGGGTTCTTCTGGACGAAATCAATTTAGCGAATGCCGAAACACTCGAGTGTTTATCGGGACTTTTGGAGGGTTCAGATGGTACAATAAGTCTCCTTGAAAGGGGTGATAAAATACCGATAAAACGACATCCAAATTTTATGCTATTTGCTTGCATGAACCCCTCAACGGATGTGGGTAAGAAAGAATTGCCAACGGGTTTGCGAAATCGTTTTACTGAATTTTTCGTTGATGAACTAACTGATAAAAATGATCTTATCAAAATGATTAATAAATATTTTGAAGCGTTGCATTTAAAGAACGAGAATATGGAGAATATTGCGAACTTTTATTTAAATGTTCGTAAGGAAGCAGTTTTGTCATTATCAGATGGACTTGGGCATAAGCCACACTTTTCGTTGCGGTCATTGTGTCGCGCTTTAGTTATTGCTAAGAAGAATCCCTGTGGAGTGTTTAAGAGAAGTCTGTACGAAGCATTTTGTTTGAGTTTCTTGACTCAGCTGGATTCCGCTTCCTATAAAAAGGTTGAGAGTTTGATCGCTAAGTACTTAATACCTGAAAAGGGACATAAGTTACTTTTGAAGGACGCAATTACTGAGCCTAAAACTAATGGAAAATATATACAGTTTGAGGGTTATTGGATCGAACAGGGTCCTTTGGAAACTTATACAATGTCTGATTATATTTTAACCGACTCGGTGCGCGCCAATTTGAAGGATTTAGTAAGGATTGTTTCTATTGGACGGTTGCCAGTGCTGTTGCAGGGCGATACGTCTGTGGGGAAAACATCATTAATTACTTATTTGGCCAAAGCTTCCGGTTATAAATGTGTTCGAATAAATAATCATGAACACACAGATTTGCAAGAATATATTGGTTCGTATGCTGCGGCAGAAGATGGAAAATTAGAATTTCGCGAAGGAATTCTTGTGGATGCAATGCGCAATGGGCATTGGATTATTCTCGATGAATTGAACCTTGCGCCAAGCGATGTACTGGAAGCGCTCAATCGAGTGTTGGACGACAATAGGGAATTGTTCATACCGGAAGTACAACAAGTTGTGAGAGCACATCCGAACTTTATGCTCTTCGCAACACAGAATCCACCGGGTGCGTATGGAGGACGCAAAATGCTGTCGCGCGCGTTTCGCAATCGCTTCGTTGAGCTCCATTTTAATGAAATCCCTCATAACGAACTCGTGCATATTTTACACAAGCGTTGCGAGATGCCTGAAACATATGCGCATAAGATGATCAATGTTATGAAAGACTTGCAGATGCGGCGACGAGGATCTGCCGCCTTTGCTGGCAAGCATGGTTTCATAACTTTGCGCGATCTGTTCCGCTGGGGGGAACGTTATCGTCGCGCAGCTGATGTTACAGGATATTACGATTGGGATCAACATCTTGCTGATGAAGGCTATTTGCTTTTGGCCGGACGAGTGCGGAAAGCGGAGGAGAAGGAACAAATTGCGCTAGTATTGAAAAAGCACATGAAGCGCGATGTTAACCCGCAACATTTATTCACGCTATCTGATAGAACTTCGTCAGTGACGAAGCCAATCCTTGAGAAAATTATGGCGACGAAGGATTCGCACGCATCTATTGTGTGGACGTACAGTATGCGACAATTGGCTGTACTCGTTTGCAAGTCTCTAGCATTTAATGAGCCAGTTTTGCTGGTGGGTGAAACAGGAGGGGGCAAAACAACTGTTTGCAACATAATTGCTCAGAATAATGGACAGGATCTGGTCACTGTTAATTGTCATATGCACACAGAGAGTAGTGATTTTATTGGAGCGCTTCGGCCAGTTCGTGACCACTCTGGGGAGGAAGCGAAATTGTTTGAATGGGTCTACGGCCCCTTGGTGCAAGCTATGCAGGATGGCAATTTATTCCTGGCTGATGAAATTTCCTTAGCCGATGACAGCGTTCTTGAAAGATTAAATTCTTTATTGGGTAAGACAATTTCCCGCTAACGGTAATTAAGTAGCTAATATTGATCTTTTATTTAGAACCCGAGCGAACTTTATTAATTGCCGAAAAAGGTTCAGATAGTAATGAATTAATTCAAGCGCATAAGAATTTTCACTTTATTGGTACTATGAATCCAGGGGGTGACTTTGGCAAAAAAGAGTTATCCCCAGCTTTGCGAAACAGATTTACTGAAATCTGGTGCGAGACTTGCTCACAAAGACAGGATTTGATCGATATCATCGAACATAATCTGCAAATAACTCAAAATAGTATCGGGGTTAATATAATGGACTTTATCGAGTGGTTCAAAGATCAAGATGTGGGAAAACGCTTTACAATTTCAATTCGTGACATTTTAACTTGGGTGAACTTTATAAACACTTGTTCTAAAGATATCGGTGTTTCACGCGCATATTTTCACGGAGTTTGTTTAACATTCTTGGACAGTTTGGGTTCTGGAGTAACAAGCATGGAAAGGTATTTATGGAATTTTTTTCTAGATTAGGTGTTTATCATAATATTTTTATAGCGTCGCATCTTTGAAAAAAATTGAGGAGGACTGTATGAACTTCATTAAAAATCAAATTAATGTAGACGAAACGTCAAAAGATTTGTGTATCGATGTGCAAAATGAAAAATTCGGCATATTACCTTTTTATGTTGAGTGCGGTGAAGCAGATGAATCAGAAATTAGGTTCAACTTTGAGGCACCTACTACAATTAAAAACGCAATGAGAGTTTTACGGGGTTTACAACTAAAAAAAGCCTTATTACTCGAGGGCAGCCCTGGCGTTGGAAAGACAAGTTTAGTTACTGCGCTTGCTAAAGCTTCAAGAAATAAATTATTCAGAATAAACTTGTCGGACCAAACTGTAAGTTGTCGCAGCTATACTGCAAGTAAGAAAAATGAACCAATGATTTTTCTTTCAAAGGATATATCAGATCTTTTCGGTGCCGACTTACCGGTTGAAGGAGGCAACGCTGGTGAATTTGCATGGAGAGACGGACCGCTCCTTCAGGCTCTGAGACAAGGACATTGGATTTTGTTAGACGAATTGAATTTAGCTTCGCAGTCCGTACTTGAAGGTTTGAATGCATGTTTGGATCATCGCGGGGAAATATTTATTCCAGAACTTGGGAAAACATTTCGCGTTAAACCCGGTTAGTTATTTGCAATTAATTATTTATGTGTGCTTATAAATTATGTTATTATACAGGAACTCGATTTTTCGGATGCCAAAATCCGCTTAAGCAAGGCGGTTCGCGTCGAGGTCTTCCGCAGTCCTTCCTTAATCGCTTCACCCAAGTGTATATCGCGTCCTTATTGGAAGAGGACTTATTATACATCCTCGATAAGCAGTTTCCCATACTGCCGTCTCAGATATTAAATAAAATGGTAGAATTTAACGCGAAGTTAAACAATCAATTAGATCGTCGCGTCTTCGGGCATAGAGGATCGCCGTGGGAATTTAACCTTCGCGATATGGTCCGTTGGTGTGAAGCTACAATTTTCCACGCGCAAGTGAATAATTTAAATGAGTACAAACCGGGGAATTTAATTGAATTAATATTTGTCGACCGTATGCGCACTGCGGAAGATAAAATTATAATGAGGAACTTGTTCACACAAGTATTTGAAATGGAAATCGGTGGATTAGCTCCCGTGTGTTTTGTAACTAAAGATACTGTCATTTTGGGAGATGTAACTCTTGAAAGAAGTGTGAATGATTTAAATGTCAGCGTATTGAAGCAAGATGAGACATGCCTGGTACTGAGAAATCAATTGCATGTTCTTCGAAGTTTGGCGTATTGCGTGAACATGAATTGGATGTCTATTTTGGTAATAATTAATTTTGAATTTACATTGCGTGAAATTCATGGGTCTTTGATATTTATAGGTAGGACCAGCTTCCTGTGGAAAAAGTAGTGTCGTGAAAACATTGGCGAAATTAACCGGAAGGAACTTGAGGACTCTGGCCGTTACGTCGGCCATGGACACCACGGATATCCTCGGTGGTTTTGAACAGGTGAGTACTTTCTGATTTTATTACTGCTTATATGGGGAATTTCAGGAGAAAATTAAAAATGGCGTATCGTATATATCGTTTTTATTTGATTATTTAACAAAATTAAATTTAAATTAGATACATCATATTTTATTATTTATACCCGTTAATTGAAGCCGTCTTGCTTCACCTTATAATATGCTTCTGAAATAATGGTTTGACAATCGTGCTCTTTAAAAAATTTGTTGCGATAATGATGAACACAATAAGCGTATAAATACTAATTTATTCAACTTAAGAATACTGATATGTCTTCTTCAGTTACGATAACAAATATGAAGACAAGCGAGATGAATAATGATTGAAGCGGTTGTTGCGAGACTAACTAAAATAGCACACTCATAAAAGCATACTTATTAATTGTGCCTTACATGTGTAATGGAATCGTTTGTGCCATTTATTCTTGTAATAATAATTCCTACACGATCAATTAGTTTATCGTTCGGTTACAATACTTTGTTAAGTGAATCTAATGAGTTTGGCCACCATTCTCAATTAATTCATCTGCATCTATAATCTGTTTGGTTAATTTGAATATCACCAAGAGAGATCAAGTTCTAAAATTGCGTAATTATCGAATTTTGCTGCGCCTGACTAAAAGCTTCGCAATGAATCGAATTTAATATCGGGCCGTTGCTGCAACTGCTGCATCGAGTTATTTGTTGCTAGTGTACAGAGGTTGTTAAAATGTAATTGCAGCAATTAGGTACATTTATAGTTGCAACTGTTTCGCCTTACGCATTTACATTTGATTATCCCTTTTACATAATTATATAATTTGTAGACATTACGCTTCGTTAATTAATAGGACAGCTTGTATACGTTATTTTCATTTATTCTCGAAAGTACATATTCTGCAATGGATTAATAGTAATTGGTAGTAGTTTCGTTAATTTGTTACTTTCCTTTTTGTTTTTAATATTATTATTTTATATATTTAATATTTACACAATTTATTTAGGCACATTTCAGTTATAGGTTCTTTTTTTGTTTAAAAATATTCAGTATTCTCATTTATCATTCATTTTGTTTTTTTGTGTATTTTGTTGAGTAGAATTTGTTATTATTGTGTCTTTCATTTTTATTCGTTTCGTTTTATTCTGGTGTTTCTTACTTAATGCAATATTTTGCTACAAAGAAGTTGGTGCTTTTTGAAGTAGACTTATTCGTTCCTTCTGAATTTATATTGGACGAAAATTCGTTTGTCCTTTTTGCTATACTTTAATTATATTTAGGTACGTATCTAAAAGAAATTTTCTTCTACACATTATGCATCTACTACGACAAATGCTCTTAGACATAGATGCGCGTTCAGCTAAGGCGCGATCGACGTTTTTTTTTATCTACCTCAATCAATGAGGCAAACAATTTGTCTTTTCGTTCCTGTTTCTTTAGCGATGAACGCGCGTTCCTAGTACTGGAAGAATTTAGAATCTCTTTACACCAATGTTTGTTTCTCGTTTCGCATACTTCAAATATTTAGCCTAGCATACATATATATTGTACATGGTACTCTAACAATATGTGTTTTGTGTTTGTTGGCTTAGGTATATATTTGAGATGTTTATGTCACTTGCGTCTAAATTGCGTATCTAAATATTGGAATTCAGTAATTTGAATTTGACTACGATCGATTATATGTACGAGGAGTTGAAATTGGATGAGTATGAAAGACAGTATTTTATACAAGTATTTACAGTGCCAAAATTGGCTTATAAATTGTGTGTGAGAATATCTTACATATATAGGTCTAGTCAATTCCAGTGTATTAGGCGCTTAGCGCACATGGGGCGAACGCTCTTGGGCCGCCGCCACCGCCGCCATACAAAAGGGCAACAGTTTATTGTTTGCCTTTGGGTTTTGTTCTTTTGTCATGATATATTACTTATTGAATATCGTAAATTTGTTCTCTTTGTTCTTACTCACTAGGTCGATTATACTTCTATATTTATATAGAGATTAACTTGATATTATTTACATTATTGGGAAATGATTGCAGCGATTTCATCGATATTCGGCGAATATCGACTTATTTTCTTATAGCTAATTATGAGTAATAATTTCATAAATTATGATAATTGACTTTGTACAAGTTGTATATATAATTTATTCATTTATATGTACAAAATAGTTTTTTTTTATATTTGTTTCTTTAAAGTTAATATTATAGTCGTTCATCTGAATCGAACGCAGTCGAGTAGTATTTTGAAGAATATTTCACTACGAAGTTTTCTCTACAGTATTTGTATAGACAGGCAGTATTCACGTGCGTCTTTCTCGAAGCAAATTACACGCAATATTTTTGTTCTGTATGTACATTCGTTATTTTCTAGTTATTGCTATTTATGTATTTAGTAAGAGAGCCGATCCGCTCCGAGCTTAGATTTTCGTGGATCGGTCCCACTCATGTTAGTCGCTTTCTACAGGTGACATTGGAGTATCCGTATCGGAGAAATTGGTCTGCACTTGCTGCTCCTGCTTTGGCGATTGCAATTGCTTCTGTTGCTGGCGTAATTGCTCCTGCTTTGGCGATTGCAATTGCTTTTGTTGCTGGCGTAATTGCTCCTGCTGTTGTAGCTGCTGCTGCTGCTGTAATTGTTGCTGCTGCTGGAATTGTTGCTGTTGTTGCTGTTGTATTCGCAGTCTTTCGTGCTGCTCCTCCTTCATTTGTTGCTCCATGGCGCGTTGTTGTTGAATAATGTGCTGCTGCTCGAGGAATTGTTGTTGGGCGATGAGTTGTTGCTGCTGGCGCAGTTGGTCCTGCATCATCTGCTGCTGTTGGTGTTGGTGCTGCAGCAATTGTTGATGTTGCTGTTCGAGCAGGCGTTGCTGGTGCTGCAGCAATGCGTCTGGATCGGGCTGCGGCGTATAGCTGCGTCGTTGCGCAATCGACGGCGGTTCGTCGTCGTCCTCGTCGTCGTCGGGCATTGCGAGCGGTTCGAGTTTCGGGTGCGACAGGATGCGAACGCCGCCGTTAAGCGGTGTGCGTACCGGCGACCAGTATGGATCGCCATTCAAATCGGCGTCTCCCTGAAAAACGTTAGAAAATTGTTGTGGCATACGTATCCGAATGATGTGCGAGATTTGCAGAAACGCATGGCTTGTGGTGAATGATTCTCTTTGCGCTACGTTTGATTTTGATTAATTGATGGTCACGACATTGAGAGAGTAAAATGTCGTCAGTGCAACAACACCACTTACATATAATATTTAATTACCATAGAGCTATCGGGCTGAGCGGGCGCCGGCAGCGGCGTCTTTAGCAGGGAGATGTCAGCGCGCGGTGGGTTTGGAGGCGGCGGGACGTTCGGTGTACCCAGCCACAGCGGCAGCCAGCCGCAGCAGAGATCTAGGACGGCGCGCCGCAGTCCTCGGTGCAGCGTTAGAAATAGTGTCGGATTGACGATGGCGTGGACGTATGATATGTGCAGAGTAATCTAAAACAGCAGACGGACGATTGCAATTTGTTGCTGGAAAGCGAGAGAGCGCAAGCATTATGATGTCGTTGTGTTGTTTCATATGCAGTCGGTGCACATACGCTGCTGAGAGGAGAGAACCTTTCCGAGCTTGAGGTTTTCCTCTGTGCATTAAACAGACGCCAGCCGAGCAGGCGACTGCTGCCGAACGCAAAAGGGTTTGCCCATATAAATGCCGTACGCGTAGCGGATGCGGTGAGGGCGGCAGGATAATTTATGATGTCCTAGTAGGAAGCGCGCCAACATTATTATACCCGGATTTTGTATATGTCGCATTGAACAATTTCCAATGGCATAAAATCAACATTCGCGAAAAATACAACCTGTGAATGGAGCTAAAACAATTTGGAGCGGTTTTTATAGAGCAAGTTGTTTGGAAAATTTCATTTCGGTCCTGTTATAGTTTTACATTGGAAATTTATAAGGCGAGGAAATTTATTGTGTTCCTTTTGTCCGTGTGCACTCGCTATAATGTTATTTCTAAGTCATTTCCGAGCTCGGGAGATTTAAAACCGGAAATCGAAGCAGACATAAACAACCCCCAAAAGTGATAATTTCGTTTCGTGTTCTTCCCGACGAAAACAACCAATTCGCCGAGTTGAATTTATAAAATGCATTTCCATGCAGATGCGAATAAATAGCAGTCATTAATTTTATGCAATTATTCCAGCGCGAACAAGACGACAGAAAGGGAAAATTATTATATGCATTGTGTTTGTCTGACGTCTGTTATAAATCGAAGCAATTTGTAAGTGTTGACTTGAATTCTACGTTCTCCTGAATGTGCTATAAATGCGGTGGATTTCTTTTACTTTTCGTTGCAATGAAACTTTCTCCAAATGGACGCAATTAGGCAACTTCTTGTCTTACCTCGTGTCCTAATTGGTTTCCGATAATTGGGTGGTTGACTAGCGTGACGAAAAACAGCGGACCCCAGAACAGGACGTATGCGGCCGTTATGACCAGGAACATCTTGACACGCTGGACACCATCGCGTTCCATGCGGTTCAAATACTCGCGCATCTTTCGGTGTTCTTCGAGCGCACCACTCGCCTGCAACACACATTCATTCATTACGTACGTGTCAGTTTATATCCTGGAGTCGGTTTCGTTTTTCAATTACGCCTTGCGAATTGCGCCAAAGTGCAGCAGTTTGCGATGAAAGTTTGCGCTATCATTTCGCATCTTGTGGCGCACTTCATATTAAAAAGAAAATTCGTATTAAGAACTGTGATACTGAACACGCCATTCGGTTATTACGAAGATTAGGTTTAATGGAACATTCGAAATTTCCGATTTAGCCCCATTTCTTCGTCGTTTTCATTTATATAATAGTGGCATAAACATTTTACGATGAATTTCTGGTCAATTCGAGGGTTCGCTTTTTGCCATTCAAAGTGCGCGTGTGTTTCCGGGCGAGTGCGACCAAATTAAACTAAGGCCTTTCGATTACGTCCATTACATTTTTACGATTTTGCACGATTAGCTCGACATCTTTCTATCTGTGCGGCGACGCCGACGCTGGCACCGACGTTTTATGCCCGACGCATTTGCACCATTCTTTTGTCCCCTGTGGTGGATTTCGGGGGCAGTTATCTTTAGTGCTGTGCTCCTTGAAGAGAAAAACGCATAATCTGGCGCCGCGTCGGACAATGCAATCGAACGTTTGCGCGATGAGAGTAAAAAACGTAGCGTAATTTTTCTTTTTGTCGGGGATGCGTAAAAATGGGCGCACTATCTGGAAAGCCATTTTCGTTGCGATGTGCGCAAATCTGCTATTTACGAGGTTGCCGCCAAGAAGCACGAGAACAAGAAGAAGAAGTGGAGGGAGCGTGTGCATGCACAAATGCGCCAAGTATTAATGCGAACAAAGTTCCAATTTTTATGGCGGTGAAAGACTATGCGTCGCTTTGGTTAATATGCTTCATTTTTTACAACTTGCATTACTTCACTGGCCTCTTGCCGCAATGCGTTTTAACATGATAAAGTCGGATAGAAAATGAGGTGAATATTAGGTCATTTTTGCTGAAAGTGCTTGCAAAGATGGAAAGTGTCCAAAAGTTGAAAGTACAAAGGAATGTTAATGAAATTTAAGATGCTAAGACAGACTTTTACAAAGGAAACTAATGTGACTAATGCACATTTAAAATTCAATTAGGCACAACCCTAATTTTGAACGCGTACTCAACTTTTAAATCTTTCAAAAATTTGTGCGATGAATTAAATTTAAAATGGCAGATGGGGTTTGCCTGAAGAATATGCAAATTTAATCAGTATCCTGATATTACTCGGTTTAATGATCGAAGCGTGCCAGAGTAAGTAAATTATGATTAAAGACACAGCCGGATGTGAGACTGATGAAGACAGAAGTGTCCTTGCTCTCTGGGGAGCGAGTGGAATGATTGTAAGACTGCTGGCTATCTATCATCGTGTAGTATTAGGGACGCATTAAAGTTGTCACCGGGAAAAATGATTAAAAATGAAGCGCGAGGAGACAAATGCAAGAAGGGCTTCCTGCCGCCACCGCCGCGCAATAAGTCATCTTCGTGCGACTGCCGCACACCGCCGCCGATTTAATTAGTTTTAGCGCTACGAGCATGTGCGCACACGAATATAATGACGCGTGTGATGCACGCCAAGTACAAAATTCAATTACGCGAACGCGCACGCTTTTGCGCCAAGTGTATTTATATATATTATCATAGCGCAAACGCATAGAGAGAAAAGCAAATGGGAAAATGAGCAAACGCGCTAACTTTGTTTAATCCTATCAAATTATGTTATTGTATAATGTGCGCCATATTTAAATTGTGCCTTTGAAGTGGCGGCTAGAACCGTAAAGTTTTGTACTTAAAAAATAGTTAGTTTCAGAATGTCATTAGTGTGCTTAATTTACCTTGCGTTTAATAATGAAGTTTTTGAGAGACTTTTCGCAAAGATTAAAATTCCTCGTCTTTAACGATTAAAAACTTTGTTAATTATTATAGGAGCGGTGGGATAGTCGTGATGGATTTTGATTGTGATGCGCACCCTACATTTGTTTCATTATACGCGTATGTAATGAAATTGCATTTTAAACTTTGCTGCTTGATTATAAACGTGTATAACGGAATTAACACAGATACATTCTTTGAAGCCGCAACTAAAATTGTGTAATAATGCGTCTTGACTTCCCCGACAAGGTAATATTTATTGCGTCATTAAAGTTGGCAAACTTTGGCGCATGTTTAAAGCAGTTTATGAGTGAATATTACTTGAGCTAAAAAACGAGAGGCGAATGCTAATGACTTATCAATATTAATTGCATTCTAATGAAGTTGGAGTTTTGCGGTGAGTATCGATATCAAAGAGAATTTGCAATTTTGGCAGCAAGTTTAGTTCTGGCTGGCACTTTGTTGCCTCTTTAGTGCACGTCATAATAATGGGGTGAAGGAGTCACAAGTTGTGCATTTAATTGGCGACTGATGTGTTGTTGTTGTTAGTTTAGCTGTTTTCGAACGGGTATAACCGATATGAACGTTGGGAATTCTGGCAATCTGTCATAAATTCCAGGGATGAAAGCAGGAGCACTTGTAACAATCGCCCGCTTGACTTATCACCCCTTCTGATTTCGCGCATATTCAAATCACTTCGGCCGAGAGTGAAGTGCTGCCGCCGCGGCCGCCCCCGATTGCGATAGAAACGTATTGCCAGCGCATAAATTCCGGTCGCAAATGCGGCATACACATCGTCAAAGTTTGGCCATTGCTCGGGCAATTTGCAATTCCGGTTTTGCGCGCTTGAAAGTCATGGAGTGCATTACGCCAGAAACTGTTGTCTGCCATAAATGTCAGCGCGGCATCAGTGCAACGGAACAATGAACATCCCTCTGGTGCGATAAGACTTGCTAACTCGAACTTGAATGCGCTTAAAGATGTTGTATTGCCGCTACTCTTGCAGCTTGTCAATCAATTATGCCACTTGTCGAGTTATTCAACTGGTTAAACGTGTTCGCAATAATTCAACTGCGATAAAGCGATTATAAATTAAAGCTTTGAACGCTGTAGGGAAATTTTAATTAGGTTTTTATCGCGATGTCATTGCAGAGTGTGTGTATTAATTGCTTCGAAATTGCTTTGGGGTCTGAATCAAAGCGCATGTATGGGAAATTGTGCCATACGCGTTGGAATATTTCATTCGATTCGTTTCGAAATCGAATCCCGCGCGGCTGTATTTGAAATCGCGTTACGTGCGCGAAGAGAATTTATTGAATCTAGATAGATACTACCAACCTACACCGCTGATGTGGATTCAGAGGGATGTGGATTCAGAGGGATTCAGAGGGATTTTTTCCTGGCTTTTATTCTGAGTACTTTTAAATGGTTTAATTGAATTTTATTGTTTTATTAATGTGAACGTCTTTTGCGGTTCAGATGATTTATCATTACTTTTATGACGACATTAGATGACTAAAGCGACTCGGAGTGCATTTGGTTAGTTACTCTCAAACGTTTTGTGCAAATTAACTCTAAGAATGTCGTTTGATTTGATTATTGAAATAATGTTAGTTTACTGCTGCTGCAAAGTACGCGACGATTCGATTAAGTTTGCTTTGGTGCTCGCGTCTTGCTCAAAGTGCAAACAAAGACGACGTCGCGGATAATTATGATTGGGAGCGCTCCATCGATAGCAACGGCGCTCGGCGCACAATTGGGGCACTTTGCATCCAAAGTTAAAGCGTTATTTTCCTCGTCTGCCTCAACAGCGACGTCACAGCTTGTCGGACATAATTCTAATGAGAAACCTCATTCTCCTTCGTCTTTCTTCATCAGCTGCTTCGCGAGGGGATGAAAGTTACTTTTCCTCCTCTCAATTCGTACTTTCATTTCGGCGATAATGCTGTCGTTATTAAAGCTGCGTGCGAGTCCAAGACTTTTCGTTAAGCATGCCTGCTTAAACACGGCGCGTGGGTGGGAGCTTTGTGCAGATCTCCTTGGAAGCCTGACAATTAATTATTTGCGTTTGAATATGTCATTGTGATACTGTAAGACTTGCTTTCAACTTTGTCGATTTTTCATCGAGAACTAGAATTCCAAACTTCTCGACTTTTCATATTTTTTATTATTGTTTTTTGTACGTTGCAAAGTCCAAGAAAATGTTTGTAGAAAGTTTTTTGATCCGCACATTTTCAACGGGGGAGAAAAAACAGTGGTACCGTAAAAACTCGATAAAAGCCAGACAAATATATAAGGACGAAGAAATGGATGAGTTCAATTCGCGAATTAGCATATTTCTTATGCAAGACACGCATAAAAGGATTTGGCCAATTGCGTAACTTTTTTCATTTCGCCGCCTATGTAAAACGCGTATTTTCGCAAACATTGTTTTTTCGCTATTGTTCTTTGTACTCGCGTTTGAGTAATTTCCCATGCTAATCACCATGCGAAAGATAAATTGCTGTTTGTTATTTGAGTGGAAATTTAATGAATGTGAATTGAATGATAACACAACATGGATGGCAGTTTGGCTAACTAAATACATAGTAGGTACGTTCAAAGATATTGATTTAAATAGGTAAATATCAAAAAGGGTGGCACTTACCCTTTCACCGTTTGCATTTGGCGTTCCGGGACGTGCAGCGCCTCCGGTGACATTCACGAGCGTCGTAACCAAACCTGCGACACGCACCGCCTCCACGTTTGCTTTGGTCAGATCGCGATGTAGTTTTCGGAGGTGGAATAACGTCAGGATGACGCATACGAGATTCACAGCTATCCAAAGCGCGTTTAGAATGTAATGTCGCAGCGGGCCATGAATCAAGGGGCAGGATGGTGCTCGATGGCCGGGCTCACCTTGCGCAGCTAACGCACCTAAATATACAAATACGATTACAATTAATTAATTAATTGCGATTGCGTTTATTTGAGCGGAAATTGATTGATTTACCCGAAAGAAACGTCGGTCCCAAATTGATAGTAATTGAAGCAAACCAAATCATAAAGGTGCCGAATAGCACACATTGCGGTGAATCCATCAGCAGCGGCGCATCGGTAATGTCGGTGTCATTTTCGTCCTCCGGAAATACGGGCGAATCGTTCAGAACGGTGGTGAGCATGTTGACAGTGGCGACGGTCACCAGCAGCAGGAAGGCAGTCTCCACCAGTGAGCACTTGTTCACTGGTTGGCAGTGCAGTATTGACATGCCCAAAGGCAGGAGAAGAGCTGCTCGCGCGCAATCCACTGCCCCTTGGTGAAAGAGCAAGCCCTGTGACCATCTGCAAATAGAAATACGGAAATGTATTTCATCATCTTTTCGAAATTTATCGGTCAATAGCTGAACGTGCAGTTTTGCGTGGTTCCTTCCCGACGCAGGATTGTATTATAATCCGAGCAAACATGAAAACAGTAAACGCGTCCAGTTGGAAAACTCTGACTTTGCGGATTTCTCTGTCTCTATGAGTGTACGAAAAAAGAAGAGGAAATGCTCTCTGAGGTAATCTTTTAAATCCGTTTGGGATGTTTTGATGAAAGCTTAGGAAACCCCCCAAGATGTCTACTCTTGTAATATTCGTCCTTTTTGAAAATATTCAATTATTTAATAAATTCAATTGAGGATATATCATCTCGTGTTGGTTTTTTTTCGAGCGAACGAGAGAAATTAGATTTTCGTGCAGAGTTCATTACACTTTCCTGGAATTTGTACATTTATTTTATGTATGCTACTGATCACTGCGCCGTGTACCGCCCCGTTGAAGGCAAACAAGTTGTGCAAGATTTATAGTCAATATTTTTTCCGCGCAAAGTTTTCCAATCTCTATCGATGTGCTCCGCTTTTCGGTAGTAAACCGAAAAAGCTTGGGCTATTGTACTGTTCTTCTTTTTCCCTTCTTCGTCAGCCCAACTAGCTGTAGCCGAGTTGAATTCGGCTTTAATAAATGCATTAACATCAGCATAATGAACGCGCACGTTCTGCAGATGTCGGCGACGTTTTATTAAAATACTTTCGAACAAATGATGCGTTAAGCATTTTGATAGCTGTTTTGATGTCTCTGATATCTCTTTGTGTGTTTCCTCTCGGCTTTTTTTTTATCAGTTAGTGGGAAAGATAAATAGTTTAATGAAAATAGCAACACCAAACTAATGAAATTCAGGAATGTTCCATAAAAATATTTTTACAGCGAATTTTATATTGAAAACTGCTCTTTAATATACTCTGCTCCATTTCAGGACGAGACTAAAATTTGACGTGATTTTCCATTTTCGTCGCTTATGTGTTGGTTTTTAAAAGTTTTATTTTATGGAATAATTTTGAATCAATTTGAGCAGAAAAAAGGGATTGTAATACGGGTTACAATCACTGCTATTGCACTATCAGTGGCTGTCACGCTCCGAATGGATTTTTGCTAAAAGAATCAGGAGTTGACGCGAAGAGTGAACCTCACTCCTACGGGAGTATAGGCGAATGCCATCCGTTTTCACCGGCTGTCGTTATCCTTGTTCAATAGGTTTTTGTTGTGATTTCCGGCACTTTTCCCGCACGTTTGCGTTCGTTCCTCAATCTTTTATATTTTCTATTGTACACAAACTACATTCACAGCTACCGTATGCAAATATCTTGGTTCACATAAAATATAGAATATTTTACAGGCTGATACATGCTTCCTTCGCGCGCAATATAATATAGTGGAATAAATCAACTAGAAAAAGGTTCA
This sequence comes from Anaulacaspis nigra, assembly GCA_030264675.1. NCBI lineage: Eukaryota > Metazoa > Arthropoda > Insecta > Coleoptera > Staphylinidae > Anaulacaspis > Anaulacaspis nigra. The sequence goes on along the minus strand of JARJDV010000753.1, from coordinate 263,631 downwards.
ATGAAATTATATAATGATGCATCCTACGACGCTTTTACCGGATACAATTAAACAGGAGAAAGAGTTTCGCATCCTTCTCCGGCATTGAATGTATGAGTGCGCTCCTTGAAAGGAGATGAGCTTGAAGAGTTTCCTCAGAGCTCCTCTCTTTCATTCTTTACCTTTATCCTTCATACGCAACTTTGTTCAGAAAAGGTAAACTACGCTCAAGTAAACTTCGTCTTCTTCTTCGCTTTCACGAAAACTAAACATGCAACTGAAACTGAATACCGACGTTAAATGGACGCTAAAAGAAAAGAAGCGAGCAAGAATTGGCCATTCAATGTGCTGCGCTCTGCTTTAGGACTTGCGTTTGAACAGATAGAAAGTGAATAGATGGATAGATAGAATGAGGGTAAATAATCGAGGGAAACACAGTCGAGCGAGAGATTGTGTTCGATCACGTAATGCGCGTTTAGTTCAATCGGTGGTGCACGTTCACGTTTGGCGCACTTGTAATTTGTGAGTTTTAATTGAATGGAATCGAAAATCACGAAATTTAGAAAGATTAAAAATATGTTGGAGTTAATGTAGAGTGTGAGGGTTGAAAAATTGTTGGCATTGTTTCCAGTGAAATATCGACTGCGAAAATTTCATAACTTTTAGTCTGGCAGCCACAAAAGGAAAGTTTGGAGTTAGTTTTCAAACTACACCTTCTGTAATATTGTTTTCTTTTATTAATGCATTTTCAAAATTAAAATGACAGTGTTGTGGAAAATCAAGGATAACTATTTTCCTGTTTTATTTTGGCAATTTCGTGCAAGGAAATCACAATAGCATAGGGTGAGTTGATAAACCTGATAAAATTATATCTCTCAAAATACAAAAACAAAAATTAACGAAGGGTGGGAAACGAAGGTGAAAAAGTACGTAGTGATGCGAGGAAATGTGGTAGCTGAGGGCTAAGTGGATATTGCAGATTAGCATTTTCTCCTCATTCTTGTCCTTATACACTTATACGCGCCCTTATTCTTGTCTTGTTTTATCCTTGAAGCGCGTGGGTGTTATCTCGCTTTTCCGTCGGCGGAGAATTTCTTCTGCGATAACAACTTTAAGGCGTTGTCATCCTTTCATCGTTACACGTTCCTACTTAGTGCTTCCTTTTTAATATTCTTCCTGCGTAGTTTTCCTTCCTGGTAGCGTCAACGAAAGTAAGAAAGTAGATTTTCATTTCAATTTAGTTTCGCCTAGTTTTCCATTTTGTGGCCGCCACGTATTTGGGGTAAATTTAATTACATGCGTTATGAAATATTATTTTTCGCACTCTTTTATTGCTCGGATGCGTAGTTATGTAATATTAGTGCTACTGATTGGTTTTATCGATTTTGTATTAACAATACTAAAAGCGTCTTCCTGCGAATTGCAATTGTGATTTTTTACGAGAAAAATGCTCGAACGTATTTTGCGCTTCGTTATGCCGTATTTCACTTGAGCATTATTCTCAGTCGTGCATCCATTCAGTAATATGAACTCGACATTCGCAATTTTCCCATGGTGCCCTTTTTTATTCTATTTTTTATGCATGCCGTTGCTGCTTCCTCTCTCACATTCCACGTTTACGGCGAGCTATGTTGCATACTTCTTCTCATGGAGGCTTTCACGTCATTAACTAAACATTAAATAGATACGCCATGAATGCCCCGTTGTTACGAGGCTTAGCTCCTCGTTACTTGTTATCCGTCTTTTCATTCGTTATTGATGAGCTAGCTTTGACTAATGGCGGATTTTTTAAAGAACTTAGTACTTCAAAAATGCATTTCAAAATTGTTCAAACTGTAATGAAATATGAATAGCCTCATGCATGTTACAGAAGCTCGGAAAAAATATTAGAGATGATGAAGTCGTTTGCGGATAAGAAAGTGTTGATCAAGTGTAATTTGGCTTCTTTTACTGCTATATTTCATGTTTCTTTAATATGCTGAAAAGGTAGATGCTTGAGATGTTTTTCAATTTATGATTCAGGTGGGTCTTAAAATGCAGGAATAGTGTGGGCGTATAAAGGACAGTGAGCAGATGCAGAGTGCGCAAGTTGTTCTGTTGTTCTCTACGCCAAAAAAGGCTAATTGAAACTTGTTTGCTCGCTGGCACTGTGTAGTAGTCGCTGAATTATGCAGCAACGAGCAAGTCAGTGTAGCTAGCCGGCGTAATGACAATGTCGCAAAGTTTGCCTTTAAATTGGCTTTAAAAGCATCAAAAATACACGCTCTCTCAAAATAGCCGCTCGCTCTCAGCGAGCTTTGCTACATCAATGTTGCTTCTGCTTGTCTATTAGCTTAACAAGAACTTTGAATTGCTACAATAACATAAACGAACAATGAACTAATTGAATTTGAAGTTAATTAAATTTTCACTGCAATTGCCCTCTTTTAAATAGTTAAATCGGCCGGCTTCATATATATTTAGTATGCAAATGTATGCAATTTGCAGTACATTTATTGTTTAGTCCTACTTATTGCGACACGTTGGATATTTCGTTATCGAATGTAAACATGTGTGTTGATGTTAATAAGATCATCCCTATGAGCTGTTCCGCGCACAGATAAGTGTAGTATTTCGGTTTGAATAGTGACAGTACAGTGTTATTGCGTGTATTGCAATTATCAAGTAATTAACGAAGATCCAATATGGGTAGAACATTTATCGTTAACTAATATCTGAGTAAGGCTGAAGCTACTGCAAATTTCGTTATTATTATTATGTTGTGAACTTGCATCTCACAAACGATAATCGTAAATACTTTTCACGCTTGCATAAACTTAACCCATGGCGAAAATGCAGCTCTAACTGCTTGGGGCTTGAGTAAGTACGGAAATAAGGCGAAAATACTCGTTAAGCTAAAGCGTATTGTGTGTGCACTGTTCTTGCGACCTCAAATGTTCAGACGACCGCAATGTTCTGTATTTATTAATATAGCAACCACTTTATGTGCTGCTTGCGTGTGAATCTTCTTTGTCTATCTGCGATGCTCATGCATTTTGTCAAACGAGGAAACGAACAGGCTGGCGCGGCTGGCGAAGAAGTGTCGGAGAAAAGTGTAGGGAAAGGAAACGACTGAAGCGAGTTGAACCTCCTTGCGTAACTAATCCGTGAATGTAGAGTATAACGAAGACGCTTCTGCGTTGCGAAGAAATTTCCATCTCGTGCGGTATTACGAATTATATTATTGAAGGAAATAATGCATCGCTTGAGTTACCTTTTATCGCTTTTCGAATTTGAATAATACATGCAGCACCCGTTCTCATTTAAGGCGCGCCCTTCGACGCAAAGCTGCCTCCGAGTGATAAAGGAGATTCTCGTTCCTTAAGGAACTTCTTGCACGAGAGAAGAAAAGAGGATTTAATTTTGCATTTGTTTGATTTTTTCTCCCTTAAAGATATTGCGCCTGGAATTAGAGCGTAGAAGAAAAAATATTTTCAAGCCGGAAAGGAATTAAAATATAATATTATTACGTCTAAAACTTTTTTCAAGCGATTCCACTTTGCATCATTTGACTTCGGTTTTAATTTATTTAATAAGTTATGAGACCACTTTTTCTCTTCGAAAAGTTTAAAGCGCTTTTCGTCGGTGACAAAGTGCATATTTTCCAGTCATTAAGGATTAGGTATTAATTCGATTAGAAAAGTTATGGTGAAACTTTAAAGATGCTGCTGCAGTACTTATTTTTTAGTGCCGGTAATCAAGTCGAAGTTTTAGATTGTGTATATGCAAATAGAATGTTAGACTTGCATTGATTTAATATAAAAATTGACAGTCTTCCTTCTTTACGTGCTAGGCTAGATTTTCTGACTTTCTTGAATGTAATAACGAGAAAATGTGCAGAGTTTCCGTCTCTGAGTGCATATCAGCGTATCACGATTCTCATGATTGCGAAATTAAAAGTGCATCAGCTGCATGCGCGCGTACTATGTATGCACGAAGTACTCGGCAAAAGAGACCAAATTTTACGATATTCATTTTCAATGCGAGGAAATTCAAGTTCTTCGCTTTGTTTATTCCTTTTATGAATGCTCTCTCATATTATATGATAAATATTGTTTATTGAAAAATAACATCACAGAACATAAAATACCGCCTCGAAATTTTATTTTCTTACTTTTAGCAGGAAATGTATTATCGAAAACACATAAACTTTCTATTCTTTTATCAATACTCAACATTTCCTATGCGCCAAAAAAGTATATAAACAGTTACCTGTTATCTTAATCCGGGAATTAATATTTTCTTATTGATTTTTCACGCGTGCAAGGACGAAATTTTACGAGTCTTTACGATGAGTTTGCTTTTGTATTTATGGTAATAATAAACTTTACGAGAGCAGGATACGTTTTTTGAAAATAAATCTGCAATAAATATAATATTTAATCATTTTCATGCGAATAATTCTGACCGACGTCGATAAAAACTTTATGAAACTGAGATATAGTTTGTTTTTGTTTTATTTAAACGTTGAAATAATTAAACTCATAACGTCGTTTGCTAGATGCAACCAACAGACACCATAAACGAATGCGCTGTGTTCAGTTGTATATTAGATTTTCGGATAAAGGATAAAGCGCGTTAAATTACGGTCAGCGTCCTGACGCGTCCGCTTTGCATAAACTTGGACCGCAAATCGTGCGAAGGCTCGACGTTGCGAGTCCTGTTTCCGGTTCCAATTATTTTGCGCATTCGGCGGCTTTGCATGACGCCGCCGGAAACGTATCTCTCTCCGGTGGAGGTCAACGCATTCACTTCATTCAACCGCTCGTGTGGTGTGCCATATCGCGAATACAACATGACGAAGAGAGGACCATTGATTACCATCGAGTTGCAATCCGCGCCAAAATCCGATTTCGTAATCGGCTCATCGTCGTCTTGCATTGCTAATCAGCACATTGAGCGGCAGCGGCGGTGGTGGTGGCGGCTTTCGTGTACGACACGTGCTCACATAAATTCCAGCATCGTGTTTACCCTCGTCTGTCCGTCGCACGAAAACAATGTCATAAACATTATAAACACCAAAAAAGAGAGCAAAGCCGACCCTCGCAAGCGGGGTAGGTAGGTATATATATTTGTTTTTGTGCGTGAAGCGTAAATATTTATGCAATTTGCGTTTGTTGTTGGTGTAGCACTTATCTGCCTTCCACTCTAAATCATCATTTTTTGTTCGCGCCCGTTTAGTATTCGTAATGAAAAAGTCCTCTGAAAGGCGCGTTTTTCCGCACGGGAATGATGGGATTAAGTTTTTCTCGTTATACGCCAGCCGTCTCTCATTAATTCCGCAATTAGTGGTAGCGGTGGTGGCGCATTGCAATAATCTACTTTATAAAGATTAACCAAGCAAAGGAGGCGTTGGATGCTTTGATTGTTTCTGCAATTTTATTCGCAATTCCCCAGAAAACTTTTTTTGGCATTTAGTTGACGCAAGAGGTTCAATTCAGGCGTGCCTCGAGAAAAATTGTTCCGAATATTGGTTTTTGCGCGCCTTTTTATGCGGCAAAAAATGTACAACGTGCTCTATTACAATAGCTATGACACACGCATAAACGAGCTCGATTGTGCTCGAATTGAACTCAGGTGGATTCGATTCGGACGTGACGTGTCTGGCTGGCTGGCTGTGCGTACCCGACTAAGTCAATATAGACAGAAGGGCTTAAACGAGTAAAATATGAGTCCCTAGAGGTTGTTACTCCACTCCACTCTGCTCTCCATTCTCTTTCCATCTCGGCAATGAACTGAACGTGTTTTGCATGCGCGTGGAGTGGAGATTTACGCATGCGACACGCACACGTCGATGGATAATAAACGAATGTCGATTTCGTCCTTTTTCATCCGTTTACGCAAAAAGCGAAGAGAGAGCCGTTCGAAAAGACGCAATCAATTTTCCGTATATTGTTCGGCGTCTTCACTTGAGCCGAAGGAGGAGAGCGATGCGAAAGACAAAAACAAGTCAAGCAAGGCGCCACTCGAGTAGGGCAGGAAATGGGTCAGATTGCGACATAGGAGTCGATGTTTTTGTCGTTTTTTAAATAGGCACCAGATTGGCACGGATTGCGGAAGCGAGATGAAAGTAGGAATACGAGACGAGGAAATACAATGATATCAGAGACTTTGCAGCGTTTTACGCAATCCAATTGCACACGAAGATGAGATCTTTGCGTCTGGTGTTTAGTCATAATGCGCGCAATTTACGATACACTTTGAAAATAAATGCGTTCGTCGAATTGTTTTTGTTCGAAACGTATCTACCGATTTTGAAGAAAATTGATGCGTTGATTATTTTCGTACGGATAAAATATGAGGTGTTAAGGATTGATTAATATTTATTGCTATACCCGTCTTGGGCATCGATGCATCCCCTGAGCATTAGTGTCCTACATTATTCTATTGAAATTTTATGACGTTAAAAGGACCCTCAAATTATTCCGCACGAGGGGCGGGTGTTTTTGAAATTAGATTATTACGAATAGAACAAGAAGTGGTAGTAAGTCAAGTACGTCATTGTTTTAATTGCGTGTGGGGGCGCATGCATGTTGGTGAAAAGTGGGGTAGCAAAAACATTTCGCAAATTCATTAATTTAATGACGTGGCTGACGGGGTAATTAAACCGCTCGCGGTCGCACACTGCCGGAAAATAAGCGTAAATAAACACTGAGTTCGCATCTCACTTTTCCAAACGTGCGAGTCTTCTTTGCCACCCCTTTCTCTGTTATGTATTATGTATAGTGCGCAAAAACGTAGCACAACGTCTTTGAAACGCACTTTATCATCGTCTTCTACTTCAACCCGCTTTCGGGGGCAATATTGCTTGCCGCTGCTGCGTGTGTATAATGGAGGTTTAATTGAATGTGTTTGAAGGGTACGCTCACACACCTTTTGACAAAAATTCGCAAAGATTCATTAATAACATCCGCCCACGCGTGCGGATAAAAAAGAAACGTAATTATCATCATCACATCATTAATTTACTGGTTGAATTTTGAAGAAAGCAAAATGTTTTTGCGCATTTTGTGCGCATGTTTAATATTCGCTTTTCAAGGGTTGATAGGAAATGTGAAAACAGGTGAGATTGGATGACGAATGATAGGAGCGAGGTTTTGGACTTTCATCTTAAACATGTGCGTCATCTTTCTAAACGTTATCCTTGCGAATGTCCTGCCAGCTTGTCTTTTATTTAACGCTCACTCGCCGTCGGCCTCCGACGAAGCGAAAAGTCAAAGGGTATCATCATCGTTAGTATAGCGTTTATGTCATACGGCGTACGGCTGGAAAAGTAGGGAAAGGTCGTCGCAATGTAGAAATTCGTTGCTTGTTTCTCCACGGCGAACGAGAGCACGTGTGAAAAGGTTACGTGGATGTGTGTTTTGATGGCGCTCGAGTATGTTTGCTTTTCTATAGTTCAGCCGCTTTTTGTGCGTCCCCTAAGTTTTTCAACTAACGGCCAAGAAGAGCAGACTCTTGAATGTTTGCTGATATTTCAAGCATGACACTACGGGTCACTTTTAGCACTCGCGGCGATTCGGAACCAAGAGTGCGAATCAACGAAAGTTAACCTCATGATATGTTGGGCGAAGAAAGTTTAGCGCTTGCCGGTGACGTTTTTCGCAAAGAGGGGTGGTGGACGCAAGGCGTGTAATTGAATTAATGTTTAATGTTTTGTGTCTACACATGATGTATTTTTGCGTACGTACCTAGTACAAGTTTTGAGCAAATTTACATAGGACCAAATTTTGAATTTGTTGAGTTCAAATTTCTGTTTACTTTTATGAGCGTACATGTGTAATAATAGGGTGAAGTAAGCCCAAACAACATTGCGGCATATTTATAATTAATTGCATGTGAATGTAGTTTAAGCTGAATGTTGATTTAAACTTAATATGAGAGTGCTGCTCAAATATTTTAACTTAAGATAATTACTAACTCTGAAAAATATTTAGCGATGGCATGATACTGATCTGGGTAATAATTTATAATTAAACTGGAACAATTATATAAAATATACGTACATTAATTAGCAAATGTAGGTTATTATCATTCATGAATTTGTTAATTATTTAGTCATTGCGCTTCATCCATTTTGCGCATAAAAGTTAATTGAAGCAGAATAATTAAAATGAAAATTAATAGCGTTATTAATACGATGCGCTTGTCAAGAACACTTATTGTTTATTAACTTCTTAGTCCTCTGCAATGCAATCGATAATTTGAGATTATGAAATTTCGCTAATTTTATTTCGGGCGGAATTTAGCTACTTGAAATGTTTGTAACATATTTCAAATATGTTTCTTTTTGTTTCAGGTGAGTACCATTGATTTTCTTGGAATGTTGTATCCTTCGTGGGGTAGTTTGCGCACGTGATACTTAGCGAAACAGGCGTTTTGCGATTTAAGATGCCATGCAGCAAACAAACAAGTAAGTTACGGATTTATATAGATTTTAACTTGGTTTCGGTTGGCGTGACGAAAGTTTTGCACTTTTCGTTTCGCTGTTTACGCGTTTCTTGGGTTTGGTTTGTGCCAAGAGTATTGTTAACTTGTATGACGAAAAGTACGCAGAGTTCGAAACTAGTGAAAGTCGGCAAACTAGAAAAACAACTATCAAACTATTGATTTTTTTCGGTATCAACATTTAACATTTGCAATAACATTTCGAGAAACGTCCTGAAAATTAATGAAAATAGGAGAACGTTGCGCTTGACATAAATATTTACTGATATTGGTTTGTTTACAACCAAACATAAACTAGCGCAAATTATAAGTTTGGATACTCGAGGAAATTTATTCAAATAGCTTTTAGTACAATTATCCCGTAAATGCGCTGCTTGCACAATTATCGTATGTGTAATTAAGGCAAGTGCTCATTATGACCGCACGCGTCCTCCACATTTGAAACACAATGGTCACAATTCTCATCCTAACTTTGCTCTGCAACGTAATGCAATTCGAGCGCCTGTTTGAGGAATAGTAAGTACACATACCTTCGCAATTGCCTGTTGGCCAAAATGACGCCCATCAGCGCCAAATTAGCGGCCATTCCCATCGATCCCAGCGCAAAGATGAGTGCCGCTTCTGCCGTCCCTCCCGGATGACATTGGAATACGCGCGTCGCGTTCAAACTCGCGTTCGCTGCGCTACTGCCGAAACGCAGGTTCGCGCCGATCATCGCCACCGCCGACCCTGAAAGAATTCAATATTAATCACATTACCACGCTCAATGCATAGCGCAGCTATTCAAAGAAAACGTAAGCAGTCGAAAGAAATTGCTTCATCAGCAGAAGTTAATCGTCGAAATTAAATGTTCTGAGAAAAATTCCTGAATGGAGCAAAAAGCTCGGTAAAGTCGAACAAATCTGAACAGATTAAAGGGAATGTTGCGAAACTGGAGATGCGAGGGCAGGAAAGGTATTAGGCGAATGAAAGGGAGAAAAGTTTTAATTCAATTAAAAAGTATGCGTCACGCGCAAGATGTTTACTTTCACACGATATAAACCCTTAAAAAATGGGGTTTGTTTTTGATGCGAAAAAGGGTGACTGTATAATTAGAATACTTTTTCAAAATAATAATTTCTCTCAAGTGGGTGGATCTGGACATGTCATAATTTTATAATTTATGGATAATTTAAATTTTATTCTAATAATTCGCGCGGCTATAAACCGCAAATATTTACCAAACATCTGCATGCATATTGGATTCGCATACAACACATACCACAACGCGACGAAATGCGAATATAACTTGATAGAAATACTCGTACAGCAGTTAGCACTCGTATTTGCGTGCGTGTAATTCTGACGCTGACATTCCATCCACGTAGAGAGCGCGGAAAGTAGACACCACACATGCGAAGTGCGTAGGGGTATGATTGTTCGAGATTCAACTGTCACCCTCACTATCAACATGTTCATACGGCCGTGCGCGCATGGGTGTGTGTGTGTGTGCATGCGACATTCTGTACTATTATTTGCTTCACTCTCAGGACAAGTATATTTACATCTAATGTTATGGATGTGTAATACTGGTACGTGCGCAATATTTGCTTTCCATTTAATTCTCGACATTACAAGCAATAAAAGTAGTAAGTGCACACTTGACGGTATATCTATGTTGAATTTAAAATATTTTTCGAGGAATTTGTGCAGCTTGCTTAATTTATCATACGTGAGACCGCACGAAATTCAACGCGCATTCGCATAAATGTTCATGAATTATACGCGGTTGGCGTTTGTGTCATCGCGTAGGGTTTTGGTTGCCGCGTATAGCACCACTATTTTAGCCGCCTCCTCGAAAACCCAACCTAAACTCTTCATGTGCAAGCGCTGCATACGCACTGCTGAGCATGCGGAAAAGTTTTCGGCGTGTGCAAACATTTACAAATTGTGTTTACGACGCTGAATTTTTACGATGCTCTTGATTTGTTACTTTGATCTTTAAGAATTTAACTATTTATGTTCAAAGTTTTCTTCCACTAGTAAAAATATTGAAAAATTCGCAAATTTAAAAGTTTCATTTCTAAATTCTGGAAATTTACAATATTGAACTGCAAATAAAAGAATATTACAAGTACAGTTTGCTATTTAAAAATATAATTTTAGACGTCATAAAATAATTTATTCGAAAAAATTCGAAAAAAAATTTTATACGTCTGCATAAAGTTTATATGATTCAAGCCTATTCTCATAGGGGTTGTTTTTTCATGCTTTCTCATATATAAAGCACGCGCAATTTTCGTACATTTGTACATCGCCCAAACAACATAAAAATAGCAATAATTTAGCCGCACGTCAACATTGCGCGGCTCATAGTTTCACGGAATGCAAATGACATTGGCGAAAAGCTCACCGCCGAATGCGAATGCGTTGCTCTACGTACGAACGAGAGCTCGCGAAAAAAACAGATGCGAAAAATAGGGCAAATGGATGAGATCATAAAGCCTTGTTGAGATACACATGATAAGCTCTCGCGCATCGTACAAAGCGCTCAAAGGCACACACAGCATTGACCTATTCGCTGAAGAAGTCGGTTAGTTGGCGGCGTGCACGTTCCTTCCCGCTGCAGTCGTGTTTTCGGCGGCAGGCGGCCTGGGCGTTGGCAGCGCATATAGCGGGGCGCGCGGATGTGTGTAATGAGCGAGAGAGCGGCGGTGACTGCCCGTTCAAGGGGTCCATGCCGTTGCCGCAGCCGCCGCCAGTCATTCTTTTGTTGCGGCTTTTTTCTGCTGCTGCGGAAATATGTTGCAGAGTCATAATTCGACCGCGATTGCGGTTTGCTTGAACGCACATGTGAACAGTTCTAATTTCTGACAAATGATTATTGTAGAATTTTTTTAAACAGTTTTTCTAATTTATTTTCCCCATCATGTGATAGGTTTTTTTGTGAAACGCAAAAATATTGCAAAGCGCTGGTTTAGGGGTTGAGTATGGGATGAAATGTCAGTTTATATAAAAAATCTTCACATAGATCAAGGTTGGAAATCGTTTGATCTCGGTTATTTATTCATCAGCCACTTACTTTGAGACGAAAACCGCGAGCAAATATCCGAAAAGTAAGGCACGTTTAGAATTTAACACTTTTCCTCTGCGTGTGTTTAATCCGCGGCGAAACGGCCAACGAAATCCGGCCTTAAATAAATATCAGTCACTTGTCTGCTGTGCCGTTGCCGCTTCTTCGAAAAGTAGACGTTAATGACTAGTGCGCCGCGCGTAAATTTCGCAAAGCAACCATTCAGAAACTCTTCATCCACTCTTCCTCCAAGGGTGCGCTCAACTTTAAATGTATGTCTCGTTATCTTTAAGTGGATTTTAAGACTGGAAATTAATCTGCCGAAATGCTATTACAAAGCACGATCGCCAAAGATCTCTTCGCGCATTTATTGCGTTTGGATTATTAAAGTATCTGATTTTTTGCGGGAGCTTAAAAGGTTAATTTCCTTTTTACGACTTGTGTTTTTAAGCGGTATTAAAGCGAGGGCAAGCTCTCAGACAAGTCTTTATTTTTTATAAGCGCTAATCTTTAAAGCACAATAAAAACGATGAATGAGTGCCTTGCATTGCGGACGGAACAAAAAAAGTTAAAAAATTACTTCTAATTATTTAGCTTAGTCGTCTTCATCAGCAACTTTTCTTGGGCTTTGTGCGCCCTTTGTCTCGATGCACAGCCAAGAGAGTATTGTGAATAAAGGGAAGTTTTTATTGGGCCCAAAAAGAACGCGGCTTCGTTTTTACGAAAGGCAAAAAAAGAAAGCGAAAGCAGAATTGATGAATAGGGCTTTCTTAAATTACTACTTATACAACCCCTAACGTTTTGTCTTCATTCGCTCTCTTGATTTCGTGCATTCAGCCTCAGTTTCGTTCTATTTGTCACTTTGTATGACAATCAGTTCTCTAAGTATTTCCGAAGAACTTTTGACTCGTCCAATTAACATTCATTGCATGGTAAGCAACTAACGAAGCATGAACGTCCGGAATGAGTACAAGGCAAATGTTTATTTTCGTTCAAGTGATTTGAATTTTAATCAAACTCTTACTGGGACAAACGAATGAGCAATTTCATCTTGATGCGCTTCAAGTAGCAGAAAACAAACGACAGACAACACAATCAACCATTATTTTGAGTTTAATCAGAGCAATTTATCACTGATTTTGATAGATCCAAGCACGTAGTTTATTGGAATCGTGGTGATTTATTGGGGAAATTGTGCAAGAGATTTGTGTTTTGCACGCGCAGTTGCAATCATCTCAAGTTGACTTCAGTTTAATTCCAATGCCGTCCTCGTCACAGTTAAAGTTTTAATGTCGCAATTTATGAAAGTCGATGAAATTTCAAACTTGAGGAAATTCGTGTTTGATTTAATGTCTCGCCAATTATTGTAAAGGAAAATTTCCGTTTCATTATTTATTATATGAGGGAGTAATTAACACTAGAAGCAAAAAGGAGGCTGGGGTTTTTGTTTAATTGTGCTTGAAATTGCACTTTGCAAAAAGTTTGCCGGAGAGAAAAGCTATCATAGATAATAAATCTTGCATGACGAGACGAAATAAAACACACGCAACAGTGTAGAAAAACGTCTACTAATTTTTCAAATAAATACACTCTCCATTTTACTCTTTCGTTTTTACTAATAATACGTCTTAAGGTGCGAGACTAACTTGCGAAGCAGACGTTTTCAAGTAATGCGCGCGTAAATAAAAAATGCATTACACTTTGGAGCGAGAGTGATTAATTGCAGCGTCAGGCAAGTTCAAGAAGAAACTTAATTTACACCCATTTCATGCGCGAATTCTGTGAACGATTTATGCGTTTAATTCATTCGTTCGTTCGTTCGTCCTTCGTCTTCTTCGTAAAAATAATGATTAAAAAGGTATTATTAACTAATGAGACAGGGGTGGTGGCGGTCGAGGGTGTTTATTTATTAAGTAAAACTCATAATCATTCAGCACGTTTGTGTTCTTTGTCAATTTCGTCGACAGCGGAAACCAAAAGCAGCACGTGATTCAAAAACAAGAAAGCAGCGTTCTTGAGTTGCTGAGATTATATCACTTGAATATAAAGCAGGCAGCTCGAGTTGTCCGCTCGAATTTGCAAGAAGAAGTACGGCGTTGCTGCTGCAGCAACGCGAATAACGCGATCTTAAACTGAATGCGCTCAATGCACATTCGCATCGCCGAGTGGTGGAGCAGTTGTACGAAATGTAGTGTGTTGCACGCGAAACAAAACGCAAAAACTGGAGAAAATGCAACGACTAACAAATGCAAATACGAATGAATGCAAAGCGCCAAGAGTTACCACAAGCAAGGCGAAGGAGAAATACAATTGGGGATGTTGTCTCTGTCGCGTCCTTTTCCTCCGTCTCTAACGACGTATTCTCTGATTGTGCATCGTGCGATTTTCGACTTCATGCAATTTTCGCATTGCATAGCGCGAACGATTCGTGTTCTCCATCGGCGGCTTGTTCATTCAATGCACTTTACAATTGCGGAAACAATCCATTTGATTGTTTCTCGTAGTACTTACAAGATAAGAAAATCATTTACCTTAGTAGTGCATTTAATTGAGAGAAAAGCATTTTACTAAGCTAGAAGCATTATTTTCGCGTGTGGAAATTCAAAGGATTTTTCTGCTTACGCAATTTAGGAAGCACTCACATATTTTTTGATTTATTGCGCTCATACATAAAACGGAATTATACCGCCGAAAGAGACAAATACGAAATGTGCGTTGAAATACGCATACGACGAATAATTCGCGCAGGATGCGAGGCGAAGTGACGAATAAAGGAATAGAGGAAATGCGTAATCCTGAGCGCACATCCTTAGTGTAGTGCTTTAAAAGCGGATATTCCACTGAAATATTTTAATCCCTCAGGAAATAATGCTTTATACCTAATAATTTCGCAAATTGTCGCATCGTTATTTCGAAAATTGCGAAATAGCTAAAATTACACACGAGTTTGTCGGCGGAATAAAAAGTAAAAGTGCTACCACGCCTATTTTTATCGTTCTTTTTGAAACTTTTATCCTTACAAAGTACAGACGCATAAAAAACGCACGGCGAACATAAACAATACGAATAATTCAAAGGACAAAAGCGTGCACAACCGGAAAATAATGGTAAATCAGGTGGGAGGAATAAAAGTGAAAGCCGTACGGATGGAGAGGCTGTGTGTGGTGCTGAAAGGGAAAAAGCGAAAAATGGCTTGGAAATAAATATAAAATATCCCTAGGCGAAGTGCCGAGACGTACGCATAGAAAAGACGCAGATCATAAATTACAAAAGCGCGCTGAAAATGAGTTGTTTAACTCGATAAATTACGTTTGATTTTTTAATTTACGCATTTTAATTTTAATTCACAATTCCTGTTTTTGAAAATTAGACAATTCGTAAGGGGATTCAAGAGCTGAAATTAATTACACAAGTTTTTATTAAACATTTTTCATCATTAAGGATAAATAATAAATAATAATTTAATAATAAATATGATTGTAACTGTCAAAGTCTTTGGGAAGCGCGTCAAGTTGAAAACTCGAGTTGGTAGCTGCAAATGGAAATGCTACGACATATATGAAGAACGGAGGAGCGGCGAGAAAGTAGAACAAAAGTTGCGAGTTTAATTATCACATTTACACGCTTTACGCTTGCTGGCGGTGCTGATGCACAGACACTCATCGAAGTGAGTGTGTTTGTCCGCCGCTACCCGTTCGGCGGCGGCTGAACGAATAAAACGTGTTGCTGCGCAAACTTTACGTATACTCTTAATGTTAGTCAAAAATTTTGAGCGCCAAACGTCGAGGTCGTGTCGGGAATATTATTCGAGCGCAGGACGAAACTCACTGCGCGTTAGGGATAAATAACTTCACAGTGTACGGGGGGCGGTCGTAAACAACAAAATCGCACTTAATGCAAGCGTGCGCTGTCTATTATCTGCGTTTCAATTGTTGTGTTCGGGAGCGTATTCCCTCGACGCGTGTATTAAGAGCACAAACGGCTGATAATTAGCAAATTGGGAGCAATTAAACAACTCGCGAGTTGCAGCAACTTTATCAAATTTAATCCAAATATTTACTTTGTTGCGACACTCTTTATGAGCTATAAAACTTGGCAGTGTCTTTGCTCCGCCAAAAGATAAAGAAAGGGGTACGTGGGGAGGGGGATGAGACGAAGAGACTAAATAAATTTATGGATAGAATGTGAATTTGTAATGCAGTTTGAAATTTGACGTTATGCGCTCTTCAACTTTGCGCTTTTCAGTTGAGTTGTTGTTTATTTTCAACTGTCTGTACGCATTTAGTTATAACTTGATAAAACTTTCCATATAACTTCAAATACTGGGGTAAATACAAATGAAGTAAATTTGCAATAAAAATATGGGAGTCATTTTTGCTAAAGTTTCAAAGACTTTTGAAAGTTTCAACTTGCAAACTTGGCTATAATCGTAATTAGTCATAATTGTTTTCAATTGCAAAAATCATTGCACTCTACTCTAGCTGCATGCTCTAGATTTAGCCATAATTGAATTTTAGTGCATCGACTCAGAAGCGATCTAATTATATATCACGCGTATATAACAAGAGTAGACCGAGTACGCCGAATAAACCTATCACATGATTGCTTCATTACAAAAGTTGTGTTCGTACTTCACATTCGCGTCGTGGCACTACCGTCGAAGGACCACTTCTAACTTTTAATTTGCTCTGGGACGCTCGAATAAAATTTTCATTTTCCAAAGACCATTCTTTAATTTTTATTCTGTTCTATCGTTCCATGATTCGAAATCACTAAAGTAATATCGGAATTTCCAACAACAAAGAATGTAAAGTGCATGAATTTCGTAAAAGTCCAGAAGGAACAAGTTTTATTGGCTCTACCACACCATTATTACCATTGACGACAGCAGATGCAGGGGGCGGCGGCTAACAAATATGTGTGTTTGTCCTGCAAGACGGTCGGTCGAATTCTCCAATGGGTTGTCGTATTGTACAGCAGCTGCATGCACAATGCGAAGAACGTGTATGTTCTGCTGAAAGTTTTAGCTGGTCAGGATCTTAAACCGCAGCGCGCGAGCGGAACTCTGAGTTTACGTTGCATTCCAACTTTAGTTGGCTAGCTTTGTCCTTCCTGTTTATTTTCATTGCCATGCATCTTTGTGCATTCGCAATAAGAATAAGGGATCATGTTTGTTTGCACGTTTACAAAATGAAACGAAATGTCTTCGTATTTTCGCCATAGGAAAAATGTTACGTTAAAAATGTATGCATTCTAAAAATATTTTCGCCCCGTTTTCTTAGTTTTTGCAAACAAGCGAGCGAAGTAAATTCTAAACGTTCAGCCCGTTTGTAAAATTGTGTGCAATGTGAAAATAAAAATGTAATTTTTGTATGCCGCAATTTTATTCGCGTCGCGTTTGCTTGCCGGAAAGATAATACAAATATTTGCACTGTTATCTCGCGATATGCGCATATCGTATTTTTTGGTTGACTGCAACTTATTTTCCTCGTTGAAATTTGCAGTTTTGTTATCCGTTTTTACCACTGCTACGGCCGCCTCCACAGCCGCCACTGATGCACTACCTCAACTTAACAGCGCGCGTGTGCATTCGATGAAAAGTCGCGAGTATCATGAAAATTGAAAAATATTTTTGCTGATGGGCAACATCTATCATGAATAAAGTTTACATTAAATTTCCTATCGTCGGGAGTAATTCGAATTGGCAAAAATAGGCATGTCATAAAACTTGAAATCAACATTGCGACAAAACGGAAATTGATATTTGTATTTGCGATGCCGTAGTCGCTGTGTTTTAAAGGCAGCAGTAGCAGCAACAACAACAAAAATAGATAAATAAAACATGCCGTGCGAGGCAAGTGCAAGGACGGTTTTCTATTAAGTGATCGATTTATTTCGTGCAGTCGAATTGTCTGCGTGTTGGTTGCGAATTGAATGGAAAAGAACACCATCTAATTTAAATTGTAGATGGACATGCAATTTGTAGATGTTCGCTCTTTGGTTTGCTTCGCTGCACGGCGAGCTTGTATGCAATTCGGTGAAAATGCGCATGGTGTAAGAGAGCGCAAAAGGCAAAATTGCAATTTAAGGATAATGATATATTCGTTTGCTTCGCTGAACTGAATAATCACGGCGAATCGCTTTTCAAACGCACAAAAGCTCCGTTTTTTTTAAATGTTCTAAAATGTCATTTATTTTTACATAGATTCTGGTAGTTGGCAAATTTTCAATTTTGTCTAAGGTAGATTCTTTTACGCTATATGAAACTTGGGCAAATGAATTATAGGGGTTGAACACAGTAGGTCGCCAACCGTTGGATGATGAATCTTACTTGAAAGGTTTGAAAAATCACAAAAAATTATTTCTAGCAATTTAACATTTCTGATGAATTTGCGGAATCTAATGAATTCATAAATTTCCTCGTCAAATTTATCTTTTTCCAGCTATTTTATTTTTAATATTTTTCGCACATGCTCCGGACCGCAAACGTGTTGAAATTAAAAGCAAGATTGTTTAGTCGCATTTATAAATATGCATGAATTCCGTGCTCGACCCAAAACGCAATCATGAAAATGTGTTTCGAAAAATAACACAAGCTTCGTGAAAGTTCTTCTCGACATTGTGACGACGTTATTTAAACAACGTTCGCGCAATGGTCTGTGTCTCTTGTGTAATTTCCATTTTATCAGTGTGTTGAAATTATTAATAAGAAATACATTTCATAGCTGTGACGCGATAAAGCCGCTCGCAAAAGATAAATCAAAGCCAAAGCGCACTATTATACGCGCTCGTTTTGCTCTGCACACTTAAACTTTATGCTTTTCCTACATACGCATGATGATGCTGAAAGAAAATTACGTGACGCGTTTGTACGCAACCTTTTATTACTTGCCAAGGGTCGTAAGCGCACGTTTAATTGAACTTTATAATTAAACTAAGTTATTTTCCGGACGCGACTTTGGGTTTTAGGAATCGTATGCGCTTGGAGGTGGATTTACCGAATTCTAATGGTGATTTTCTTGTTTTATACGGTGTTGGAATTTAATTTATTTAAATTGGTTTGGCGTTTAATCAATTCGTAATTCAGATTTTCGTGAGCAAATAATGCATAATCTGAATTATTTAAATTTGATTCTGTTTTTTAGCTAGGAATTGAACGGATTGAAAAAGGATACGCAATTGTAGAAAGTACATTTGTATTCTTTATGATTCTCTTAGCACATTTACAAGCCCTTGAAGGTAGGATATTAGAATCGTTTTTAAATTACGTTTGGCAACGACGACATAAACGGACGCTAAGAGTGCGGTTAGCTAAGGACCTCGCAAATTCTTCGGAGTGCAAGAGCTCGGAAATAGCATTTTACCGAATGCTTGCACCATTGCGACAACGGCCACGACATACTGTCGACAGTAAACTACTGAAATTGAAACATTTATTCGCCGTATTCACTTACTCAACCGAGAGTCCTTTATTGGTTTTATACGTTTTCCTAACCTCGCTCAAATGTGCACATAGGTGGCCGCCTTCTTTTATTAAACCTAATTTTATCAAGTTGCACTCCTGAATAATTCAATAATCAGTTGCGATGGAATAAAATTTAGTAGCGAATTTCTTTCATTTATTTATCAGTTGATATGATTTATTTGCTGGACTTGGTCCAAGCGCTAGGAACATTTGGTATATCACGGTCAGTTGGACCATCCGATAGGAAACTGCCAAAAAGTGGAGGGCGCCCACTATTGACTAGCATAGATTCACGTGCGACACGTAACTTCGGTAAACGTGCGCTTCCGGACACCTTTTTGGCCATGAGAGAATGTCATCACTGCTCGTGCTGCGCCCTTTTTGTTGGCCACTTCATTTTCGCGTTTCTAACCATTTCCCATCGGTTCGGTGGGGCGGTTGGTGCCGAAGGAGTCGTACGCGGCCGGAATACTCCGGTTGTTATATCACCGCCGCCGTTGCCGCCGTCGGAGTATTCCATTTATTTCATTTTCGATATTTGCGAACACATTGCTAGTAGGTAAGCACAGCAAGCGAAGAGAAATTCAAGAAAGAAGCGCATAACTTGTTTGCGTGAGAAACTTTACTTTTACGCGAAGAAATGAACTTTAAAGAAAATTTCGCACAACTTGGGAAGTTGCCAAATTTTATCAATTTTTCGATTAATAATTACAGTCTTTCGTATGAAATATGGTTTCATATGAACATTTAGAATTTGGCTGCTTTCTTCGTTAAAAGAAAATTCATAATTCAATGCAATTTGCTTTGCTGCATTTACATTACATCCGGCACATATGGCGTTTGCATTCGTATTCGCGTAACTCATTCTTGCTCTTATTTCTTCTGCATCCCCTTTCATTGCCTTGCGTTTTGCGGGCAGAACGTGCACATGTTGTATAAACCAAACAGCAAGAAGGCTGAAGGCTTCGAGGTGTTAAAACGGCACTTAAAATATGCGCATTCCGCATGAGGGCGTGCGCGTAGTGCATATCTTACAAATCTTCTTGCTGCGTGTTCATTCCCGTTTGCATTTTCGTCCCTCTTTGCATACATATTTAAAGCGAGTGTTTGGTGGTGGCGAGTGATGACTAGAACAAGACATTTCAGCACCGTTATCATCGTCCATGCATTGAGGCGTAGAGTAGATAGGGACGCTACTAATTTTGCGTCCCTCGTACATTGTTAGTTTTCGATCCTTTACCTCTGCGAACGACAAACACGGGAAAATGCGCATGGTCGCCTGTTGTTTGTTAATAACATGTACTTGGCTAAAATTTAGAGAAATTTCATCGTACAAACTAGACCAATTTTCCGGAACGCGCCATTAAAACAACAACAACAACAACAGCGCTGGCCGGCCTGCGTGTGGTGTTCGCACTCCTGCCGCTGAAATAACAGGGGAAAGTTTACAGGATGCGTTTGCCTCTTATTCATTAGGGGCCGGTCGAAAACGTTACGTGTCTCGTCTTTGCGCACTACACACTTGTGTGTGACGTAATTGTTGCTGAAATAGACAATGCGCTCGGCAATTAAAATGTGCGCAGACGAGGTCTAAAGCTATTTTTACGTATTCAGTAAGGTGTTTATTATTCATTAGCAGCGTCATCGCAACATGAACATTCTCCTAGTGGAAATGCATATGCGCGAAAAGTTAAATAACCTTTTTATTACCGCCAGTAATAATAACCAGAGTTATTTTAGGGGAGCTTTATTACTCATTCCGTGTTTAAAAATTTCTGAACAACATTCATAATTGATAAATTTCACTAATCAAAACTTTGAAATTACTCATCATTTTTGCGTTGCCCGTGTACGAAAAAAAAAGAACTCATGAAAAAGAAGTAACAAGTTCTAAAAGTACTAAAATTAATTATACAATTCGTGTAGGAAATTTTTGTGTTCAAAAATTACTACCTGCAGCCATTTTGGTTTCCTCCTCGTGCTTTTCCACTTTTAATCTTTTGCGTAACTTCCCGAGCAATTAATTTTTACGATCGTCGTTAATCTAGCTGCTTGCGAAAGCGTGCGTTGCTTGCAGGCCAATAGCACGAACAGAAACAATACGTAGGTGGTGATGATATTGCACTGCTGTTTGCTGCGACTGCTGCTGGGTGTTTGTTGGACGACTTGAGATCGCGCCGGGAAAGAAAACAGCAACTTTTGTTGTTCGCTCTGGCGTTTTTCTCCTATCTGCTGGTGATTGTTGTATGTGGCTCGCCGGCGAAAAAAGCGTTTTCATCAACACTTAATCCGCACATCATTTACGCGTCGTTTTTATTGCGTCACGCTCTCGTCGTTGTTCGCGTATGATCATCATTGTCTCATCGTCTTTGGCGCCTCCCGTATTTTCTGCGCGCTTACACGGATTTCAGAGACGACGACACATTTTTCGCTGGACACTTTTTAATTCACTTTCGGTCTGACACTAATTTTTATTCTCTGTGCCTGTAACATAAATTGATTCAGAAAGAAATAAACAACATAAGCATACGTTCAACCGCTACTGAGGGAATATTGCTATGAGCCAATAAAAAATAACGCATTGAAGTTATCGTAAAAAGTTTGGGCTTTTTTTCGCACAAACAAAAATTGTAAGAGGGCGTTTTGAAGAAATGTTTGTCGTGCCGCACGCAAATCCAGCACACTTGCGGATTATTCGGGCGCCTACCGCTTTGGAATATTTGATTCGAGGAGGCGAACGAAATGGGAAGTTGGAAGAACGAACGCATTTTGAGTAGCCGAGATGAAGATAAAAACGCAAATAGTATGAAAAAGCCAAAAGGGGAATAAGCATAAGAATGGCACGCGAAGAAAGTTGAACGCGCGCGCGCACGCATGCAAGTGAATGAATGATTTAAGCTGACGTCTTGAGGGGCAAATCATGGAAAGTATCGCAGTGGTCGCGCGTATTTCTTTGAGATAGCGTTGTGGAGGCGGCTTGCCGAATTTTTATAATAATTTCTCGGCACGTTGCGCTCTTAAATAATGCCAAATGCATGCCGCCGTCGCCGCCACCGTAGCACACCTGAGTTATTTTTGTCGCACGCATTTGTTATCATTATCAGCTCGGCGTTTGTTTCACCTGAAAAATGAGCGTGCATTATTTATCGCCAGAGGGGCGGCACCGTTTTTACTTTTTCTGTTTTTGCATGTTAAAACGTGCGGAATAAAAGGAGTTAATGTTGTCCTTTAAGCAAAAAATTTTTCTAAATTTATGTGGTTACTAAACTCATTAAAAAAGTTTTAAATTTTGATATATTTCCGGTTTTATGCAAATTAACATAAAATTTCCATTCAGTTGCGTATTACGATAAATCAATACAAATCAATAATTAATTACGACACAATTAATTTCAAAATTAATTAGATAACGCGATAGCGCAATCTATCGTTACGATGACCAGCAATATCGTGTGATAATTATATAAATGGCACTTTGACTTATGAGTTATTAATCAAGCCTTACGACATGCAACTAAACGGCATTGATTTTGGAATTAGGATGCACCCCGCGATCAACCTTCATCTATCCTTTTACACCGAAAATCGAAAATTGTATCAATTTACGACTATGGGTCACTCATGTATTCGACGAGCGTAAATACGCCGGCCAAAATTTAAATCCGCATACACATAAATCACGCACCGATTTTTATATCGCGCCAAATCGACGGACGTGCAAGGCCACCACCATTGCCGCCGCCGCCCATTTGAACGAATCAGCCGCCCCACTTAATCACGTGTTCAAATGGACAAATTTCGGTTTAATTATTGCGTTTTCCAGCGAATATGTTATTATAGTAATTAAGCTTTGGCCGTAATAAGCGGTTTAGCAAAATTAATTTCGCTTACTACTAGTTAATATTTGGTTAGTAACTGAATGCTATTACTGGTAATATTTAAATATATAATTAAATGTTGCGTGAATACATTTTATATGTATATAAAAATTTGTCGCATTGCAGGTCTTTTACGGTTTTTCATAGAGAAAAAGTCTCTCGCTGGCAAATTAACGACTTCGAACTAAACGGAACAACGACGGATTGCAAATGGAAAATATCGATGCAGATGCCATTTGAATTCACAATTTTTCGCATCTGAACATTATGTGGGTCACTTTCAACGCGTTCCAATTCCTTTCGTGCGCGCACTCGGTCGTATTTCTTTTATTTCTTGCAATTGATGGACGCATCATCTGCGTATTTATGCACACCTGACAATAGAACATGCCTTGCACATTACACGCCCCTTCGACCTCGCTCAAACGCGAAGGACAACTGCATTGACGCATTGTCAGTTACATCTGTCGAAGATATTCCAATGTTGCATCATGTTTTGCATTCGGCGTGTCATGCGTCATGTTATTTGCTACGTTACGCTCAAAGCAGTGCATCAACAAAATGCATTTGCACATTGATCACCCACACCAAAATCATGGCTGTTTGACTGCACTAATAGAGCATCACACTCGGGGGCGGTTTGCTCGCCATGCGGAAAGACTAGACGCGCGAAAGACACAAAGATTAATTGCCATTAGTGTGATGCGATCCGTGCGCTGAGCGGCTTTTTGCTATTGACGTTCGATAGCTTGTTGGATATGCACGCAGGAGGCGAAATTAAGGATTAGGGATGATTAACGTTCGAGAATTTATATTTCACGTCAGGTTAAATTCAATCGAGAAGTTTTCAATCAATTTAGGAAATTATGAGATTTTTAATTAAAAGTTAATTGATTAATTAGTTTCGTTATTCAGAAGTTGCAAAATAATTAATACGACAAAATAGTGAGCGAAACAAAATGAGCGGTTGTTATTTACTTTTTTTTTTGGTTTTAAATTTTATTAGAAAGTTGAAAAGTTTTAAAAGCTAAAACTTTGCTGGATGCGTTTTAAGAAAAGTTTAACGCGTTAACGTTGCGGAACTGCCGCGATACTCGCGATGAGATAAAACGTGCACGGATTGCACGCGTCTGTCCGGGACGAAAAGCGCGACGATACTGGATAGCAGGGATGCTGTTTCTCTGCTGCTGCTCTGCCGCCGTCGTCGTTTTCGTTGCCGCCACCACGCGCTGAATATAGTTGCAACTGTGCCAAGCCATCCACTTCTTGGGCTACTGCCTCACTACGCATAACTGCAAGAAGTAGTTGAGTTCTCACCCCCAATCGCCGCCCCGCGAATTTAAACTCAATCCCTTTAGGTTTCATCTCCTCGAAGTGAAATAGCGTCGCATGTGTTGTTCGAGTTAAATTCACATGTGCGCCAGCGGAGCAGCTGAAAGAAGCGAGGAACAAATTGGATTAAGTTGTGCAGCATTTTTGCAGCAGTTGTGATTAAATAGATGAACAGAGGCAATCATTTACATAATTAATTTACGAGGCGGCTGTGTGCTCGGCTCACGTATCATGTGTACTATTGGTGTACAAAACGCCTTTTCAGCGGCAAATGCTGCAGAGTAATGCGATAAAATATTACAATCTCTCGCAAAAAAAAGTGCGCGCTGTCTGGACGCGAAATGACATAAAATTTATTGGTAACGAACGGCTAGAGCCTTCTTTATGGGTCTAATGATTGCATCATCGTTGTCTATTTAATAATATTTTATAGCGCACATTCTTCCAACGTTTTTCACCTCGCGGTGAGATTTTCTGTTGTTAAATTGCTTTCAATTTTTTATGATTATTGGTTGTTTTAGTCTAATTGGTTTTGTGCATTTTCACCAACATATACCTAGTTGTTTGTTTGTTTGTTTGTTGTTTTCCGGGAATATAGGGAAATTCAATAGCGTTGGGCGGCGCGCGTGATTAGTACTTGCTGTTTTTAGCAATTTGCGGGAGAAGGAGAATGAATAAATGCAACCATTTTCCAATTGTATATCCAATCTCGCTGCGATTGCGTTTTCCATACGTTTCGCATAATCGATTTTGTGTTTTTGCCTCCGGTTTAAAAGCATGTTTACTCGTATATTTCTAACACTTTAATAAGTGGGGATATTCGATCCAGAATTGTGTGAATTATTTATTTAGTACATGAGTCAATTAATTTGTATAATTTTTAATGGGATTTCTTTGGCCACTTTCATGATTTTATTTAAGTTATTTCAAGAATCTGAAGAAGACAAGAAAGTTTTAATGCAGCACGTTAATCAAATTGTAAATTGCAAGTTGTACGCGTGAAAATATTTCAGAAACGTTGGAAGGTATGAAAATGAATTTATGTGATTTATTTAACTATAAAGTCGCGAGAAATGAAGAAAATGCACTTTTCCGCGCTTGACGTTGATGCAACAAGCATAACTCGGAATATTTACGTCAAATTTTTATTATCAAATCTGGCTGTATTTTCCTTTAAGGTTTGAATTAGGAATACTACAATTAAGGATTACATTTGCAATTCCCAGTCAAATGTAAAAATTAACTTTTATGACTGCGCAAACTTGAGAGTGTTTTGCGCGCCACATCTTAATTCGGTCTGTTTATTTCCTTAAAACTTGTAATACAGTAGATAATATCATCAGCGGTAATACTCAAGCAGACGCAAAGACTCGCTGAGCATGAATAAAGTTCCTTTACTCTTTTTCATAACGATCGCAGGTCACAATTCGCGTGCGCGACTTCACCAAGGATATTTGCGGCTCGTGATAAGACTTGAGAATGATAATAATAAAAGTGCGGCGCGGAGGGATAAAAATGTATTTACTTGCTGATACTTGTGGCTTGGTGGTAATACCGGTGGTGTTGATGATGTTCGTGGGCAGTGTCATTGCACGCGGCGCATGCACTCTGACTATGTGAAGCACTCGGAAATGAAAGCCAAAAAGGAAATTCAACTGTGCGCACATTACATGTACGTACACTGGCATACACGCGATGTGCAGTAATGAGCCACTCCTCGCTGCGTCCTGTCTGTCGTCTCCTCTTTTACTTCTTGTATAGTGACCCAATTCGCAATGACATCAAACTCTTTATGACTTCATTTTTAACGCTATAAGTAAATGAAGAAATCCGATTAAGCACAGATTTTATTCGACAATTTTGTGTTTACTTTAAAAATTATTAATTTTGAAGGCGAATATGTTTGATTAAAATTCCGGTCATGTGTGTATTCAGTATTTATGGTCGCATTTGTTCCACTTTATCGCGTTTCAATTATATGCGAAAATTGCCCGAATGCGTTCAATTAATCACGACACATTTACCCGAACACGGACCACATTTTGTGCGCGCCCACGCGCTTCAAGTGTTTATTTGATGGTCCACTTTACGCCCAACGAAAAGCTGCACGCGAAATAATATGGTATTGTGGTGGCAGGAGGGCTGCAACGTGATAATTAACTGCAGTTAATTAAGAACAAAAGACCTCTCGATCCATGTCGAAATATTCCATTGAGATTAATACGCCAATTTGTTTATGACACGTGCCCTTGATGTTGGCGCGCTTAGTTATGATTGACAGCTCACAATTGAGAGACATGCTAAAAAGCAAGTGGATTTTAAGCATTTTCATCCCCACATATCCGCACAGCACTTGATTATCTATTTGACGTCCTCATTGCGTATGTAGGCTAGAAAACAGATGGATGATGGGCTTTGCACCACCACAGGCAGGAGCCAATGTTCGATAAAACACTATCGGGCTTAACGAAGTGACAGCTGAGTAGGATTGTGGTGGGTCGTGTTGGGGTTGGTTTTGGCGGAACATTAATGTTAATTAAAGCAGCAGTCATTTGCGCGTTCTGACGATCAGATTTCGGGCAGCGTGGAGATGTGTATACGACGGCATGCTAATTTATCAGGTTGCTTTCACCTTTCGCATCTGCTCTTCTCTCATTGATATTCTGGATTAATATTCATAAGCACTGATGGGTCATCGTCAAAGGTGAATAAACCACTTGTGATTTATTATCGTTATTTAATCTAGATTTTTATATCAATGTATCAAAATTGATGATATTTTGCGGTAACCGCAGCATGCGATAATACTAGACAATATCATAAGTTGTATCTTGGTGGAAAAGGAAGCTCACAAGCGGTTAATGCAATAGCGAATGAGTTGAGGAAGCTGAACGAACACAAACGATAGCAGCAGATTACATAAATTCAACCGTGGCAGAACATTACCCATTAATAATTAATTGATTATAGGGTTAAAGTGCACAAAGTACATGAGTATTCGCGGTTTACGTGCAGTGCATATCGTCTAGATAGTAGTAATTAGAATTTATGATAGCTATCTGTAATTTCAGATACGAAGGATACGTTTAATTTTTTAGATGAAACGCGCGAGGTATCTGTTTACAAAATGTTTCAAATTGATTACAAAATTACGTGGACGAATCGCGTTTTTTTCGGATAATTTTTAAACGTTAATACTAAGTTTTGATGATGAAAGTCATTTAAGAAAGCGTCTATGCGAGGTAGTCGAAGCATGCTTTAAACTTGCGATACGTTCGTTTGCTAGTTAGTTGGTTGAAACGTGACGTATCGCTGTTCGCATAAAAACGATAAGGCTCATTAAGTTTGCAGCGCGGTGAACTCGGCGGCGGCGACGTCATCAGCACTTAATTTAATAGTTAACGTCGTTTGACTAAGTGCTAAAGCACTCTTAATTTATTATTAACTTAACTCAGAGAATGTTCGCGTCTTGGTCGACAATTCCACGCGACTCTTACAAATGTTTAACGTTGATCAACTTTGCAAATAATTGCGCGATTTAATCTTGAACGATGTATACGTGAAGAAAAAAAGAGAATTACTCTAAATTTTAAAATGTCTTTTGCATATTAAAGAGTTTATGGTGGGAAAAATGAAGAAAGGAAATTCTAAGTGCTTCCATGCAAAAGCAACAACAAATGTGCTGCACTAAAATATCCATTGAAATATTCACATTTTCAGTGAATTTGATGGATGATCCAATGTACTCTTCGTTCGCTATCCAGGCGAGTTTCCTCTCCATTATCATTTAGCTATATAATATCTGCTTTAGGTTTCCTATCCGTTAAACTCGTTTTCCAGTTCATGTTCACTTTTTTCGCATTGTGAAACTTCACTTTTCATTAGAGTTTTCTAAACGTATTAGCCTTCCTTCCTCTGAAAAAATGTCTATACCACGTTACAAGTTTTTCCCGTGGTTCTTCGACGAGAGCAAACATTGAACTAAAAAATAGATCAGCATATAAGTAGATAACTTGTATCAGTCAGAATAGTGGGGCGGCTAAGCAGGCAGGACATGTTGCAATGTGGCAGGCCATCATTAATCTTCCACCCTTGAGGAGGAAAAAATAAAGTTGCCATTCCACTTTGGGCTTCGCGTACATGAAGATCTCCAGGCCACAACATGCCTTTCGCTTTTTATTTGCACAGTTGCTCGTAATGTCGTTTTTTCAACGTCAAGACGTGCAATTCACCTCAAGTTTATATTTTCCATGCGGAAAGGAGGCACCAAGAAAAGAGTGAATCTTGCCGGAATTGAACAAATAAAGAGATGTAATATCATTCTGGGGTAGAGGGTCTAAACATTATTAGTTTCAACTATACTACTAGTTTCATGATATAAAGTTTAACTACGCTGACATAGATGCCAGAAGATAAAACTTGTATAACGTTTGGTTACATTTTATGCTTGAGCTGGTGGTGGAATAAATTGCGCAAGTAAATAAATTAATTCACGAAGAAAATTAAAGTGAATTATAAAGAAATATTTGCATTTAAATATTACAAAAGAATTCATTTTGTTTGCGCTGTATTCATAATGCATTTATATGCATTACTTCATAACGAAAAGCTGCAGCAATTTTTGTGCATGAGCGTCAAACGAAGAAAACTGTATTTTCTCAACTCGGCTTTGCATTTAAATAAATCATGGCAATTTATTTGCATATTTTTATAACTCTTTGCAGGATTTTCACATGCTCAAGGCGAAATCTTAAATTCGATTAGCAAGCCGCATTCACGAAATATCTTATTTCGTTTTTTGTATAACTTGAATTAAAGGTATTTGCGGATTTGTATTTACGAATACGAGGTTTTTTCTAAGAATGTTTGCGCCCTTCTTTTTTTTGTATTCCCCGCGCGCGATTCGACGTTCATTGACGCCCGAGGTATTTCTTGAGTCTTCAGTCTTTCGCCTTTAATTTCATCATCGCTTTTCGGTTGCTCTTCCTTCGTTTGAAGAGCAGATGCGCTGGAGGAATTTTTATACGGGAAATTCCCATGGCACCATAGCTCGCGTAAGTTTCTTTATTTCCTTCGCACCACCCACGCAAACACACGGCTCGAATTGGCGAAACAGCAAAAAGGTCGAAAATTCTTCCCTGTGAGAAGAAGTGCGAAAACGATTTACGCACTCCTTACGCGACCTGTAAAACATATCCGTGCGAGCGTTGAGCTTTAACGCGTTTAATTAAATCTCGTTAATTTGTTTGACCCTTCTTCACGTTACACGTCCAGGTTTTAGGCGGCGCAATTTTATTTTGAATTAATGAATTTCGTCTAATCAAAGTCATTCAACACCTGGTTGGAAACGTGTGGGATTTTAAATATGATTAATTGCGGAAAATTTGTTTACAAACAAGTATAATATAAACTCGGAAAACAAATGAAAACGAATAAAGAGTGAGCATAATGTACATAAAAGGAACGATTTATATTCCTTGCGCATTGTCCGCGTTTGATAAGCATATGTATGGAATGAAAAGCAAAAGGGATGCCATTATTTCGTTTCCGCTTATTGTGATGTCGTCTCTTGCTCCCTCCGTGCTCTTTAATTCTGCCTTCCCTCACTCATTATTCATCAGAATTGCTCATTTTCTGTTACATATTTCCATCAGGCATCGCAACTTTCTTTCCAGCAAGTTGTGATGTGCACTGAGTGATTCCCAACTGTCTCATTTGACTTCCTGTTGCATTCGCCCTCTTTCTTCTGATTCAAATTTCCGCGTCTCCTTCTCTTTACATTATCACTCGCATTTACATCTATACGGACAAGTTGGAAACGCATTAAAATGTCATCCAAGAATTATTCGTCGAATGTAAATTTTAACTGTAACCAGCCGCGGACTTTTTCCATTTGCTTTGAAATTTCGGTCACGGACATTTCCGGGATTTCTTTCTTTGCTTTTGTTGGTGGGATGAGCTTGCAATTTTTTTCCCTTATGTAATAATACATATTTATACAAGTAATATTTTTATTTCGCTATGACATGTAAAAAATTCTTTTGTGGAAAAAAGCTTTTGTTTCGAGAAAATGGATTTATAATGCTCAAAATCATATTTTATGCTATTGATAGATTTGGAATGAGCGCTAGTTAAATAATGGATCAAGCAACCTTACGAAAAACAAACTAAAATCCAATTTTTCCTATTGATAATACATGGAACAAGGACGCGTTCGTCCTTGTTGGAGATCCTTGGATGAATTTTATTACATGGTGGCACATCATTTTTCTTCACCTGATATAAACACACATATCCTTTAGCGAAACTACAAACACTTGAGAAAACATTACACATATACTTGTGCGACATATTTACTCTTAAATTCAACGGCAAGGGAGCTTCCTTTTCCGTTGTGCAATAAATCACCAACTGCTATTCCACGCGTAAAAAACAGTTTGTTCTTCATTCTTCCATCGCATAAAGTGCATTCTAATGCTGCCCTATCGTGTCTCGCGAACTGAGTCCCATGTGTAAAAATGTGCGTATTTATGGGTCATAAGCTGCGCATTCTTAGTCAATTTGTTAGAAAAAATTACGACGTTTACGACATGATTACGTTTATTTGACGTCATTCGTACGGATTTATTGCTTTATGCGTATGTGAAAAATGTTGTTTGCAAAAGCATCATACATATTTGTAAAAATTTTAAATTATATTCAGCGATTTTAATGTTTTGCAGCGCAATGCAAACAACTTGCGAAAATAACATGCTGGTGGCAAATGCATACAAAAAGCCAATGCATGCTTAAATAAATGTTTATTTTCTGGTTAAATGTCGTTTAAATTCTGCCAGCTAAAGTTAACAACCGTGCATGCTTTCCGAGCAGATGCATTGCGTTTGAAAACATTTTGAATTTGTGGGAAAATAATTACATTTAAATCTAATGCTAATTTAAATACTTAGATTGCTGTTTTATTGTACTAATGGCGCTTTAAATTATCTTCATTTGAAAAACGAATCAAATCTGGGTTGGTGAACAATTTGCAGGATAAATATGTGTAAACGCTGGCTATAATTTCGCTTCAGGTTTGCATGCCCGGTTTTTCTGCCTTTGAAAAACAATAGTGAACGAGCATGATGCCCAAGTCAATACAAGCAGGCGAACGGGCAAACAAATGAAAAATAAAATATGTAAAATATTGCATCCCCGTTCGGCGATATCGAGAGATGCGTGAGTTATTGCCTCGTCCTCAAACACACCCCCAAACCCTTTTGGTCTATGTTTCACGTCGCGTTGCGTCGCTGGCATCGTCAATAAACACAACGAAAACAAGAAAAACTCGCGTTTTGCCATTGTAGCAATAGCGGAATGCTTGAAGGCGTAAATGTGGAGATCCCAATTGAGCAATTTTAGCCATTACTCTTCAATGAAAAAGCGTGGTAATATTTTAAATTTAAATTGCGAATGAATCAAAATTTAAATTGACTAAAACGTAGAAGC
Organism: Anaulacaspis nigra; assembly: GCA_030264675.1. NCBI lineage: Eukaryota > Metazoa > Arthropoda > Insecta > Coleoptera > Staphylinidae > Anaulacaspis > Anaulacaspis nigra. The sequence continues at coordinate 231,953 of JARJDV010000753.1, read as the reverse complement.
GAAATCTGCTATAGTCAAATTGTATTTCTATCAGCATTTGATACAGTCGAAAATGAAATTTTCATGGAAAAATATGTTAGGAGTGCACGTTTGTTGCATGTGATGATGTTCGTGTTTGATGCGCTGATGCAGTCGCTCGTTTATTCAATAACTGTCAATTGCGATTCGCCGTCTCATTTGCATGTCCATCAGAAAAGCATTTTGCGTGTGCGCAATTTGAATGTGAATCCCGTTGTCATTGCGGATTATTTCACTCAACTTATTCGCGATAATAGTTTATAGAAAACAGCGTAACAATAATACGATTGTTATGAATTCTGCGTGTTGGGTCGTTACGCATGCACAAATAATAATACTGGATGCAAATAATTATTCGGGTTTTGTACATTGCATATAATTGAATTTCAGACGGGATGGTCGACAGGACTCATCGCAATAATGCGGTCGGTTATACGATTATCCGGTAATGATTTCGCTAGACAGGAGGCAGTCACTTTTGTGAACACGAATTATTTTTATCGATTTATTCATACACATATCGGTGGCTCACGACGTGCACTCCCAACGAAATGCGCGAATAAATTTGCATAATTTTCCAATGGTATTTGCAAATTGCGAGCGCACATTTGCATGCTTGTTACATTTCGCATCACGGACAATGAATAGTTATTATTATTACGGCCGTCGTGTACGTACATTTGTTCGATTGGTTATTTTGCGGCACTTCAATATACGCCATCGTTCGTTCTCGTTCCCATCAACTAGTAATACAAACATATGGAGCTTACACTCGATTGTGTAATTAATTTACTTGTGATTTATACAAATAAATCATTAGGATATAAATTAACCGTATATGGAAGAGCGTAAAAATTATGGACGTATTATTATTGAATTATCGGAGCTTATGAAACAATTACGATTTTATATGGATGTATAAAATCGTAATATTAACAGCTAAAAGCAATTAAGGAATTTCGATAAATTCCAAATAAATTTATTTAATAAATCTAAAGTGTTGTGGAAACTACGATTTACGTGCATTAAAATTTAATGCAATAATATATATCATATCTATTGTTATGTGAAACGAACAATGACGCTCGAATTTTTTGATAATGTGATATCATTTTTTAAGGATCGGTCATGATACTGCGTATTTTTTCCATATCCTATTTCTAATACAGAATACTTGGTAACTTTCAAGGATCACCACTACGTTTGTGCCCGCACAAATGGGCATTTTTTTCTTTGCCAGCCTTATTCTTGCTGCTCAAACACAATTTCATGTATTCAGCGCTTGCAATGTCCTTCTGTCCACTTTCCGTGAAATGTAATAATATTTCAAGTTGACATTCAACGTCAGTTATGGCTCTACAACTTGCTCTTTTCATTCGAAAGCGCGAAACCAAGAGATGATAATATCTTGAATCCTGAATTGTAACTGAGTTTAGTTTTATTAAAATTTGCTGTCACTGCTACTAAATTGCAAAATATTGTTTTATTACCTTTCGGAAAAATCTTATGGTGCAAACATAACAATTAGTAATTGTTTTTGCCAACAATACATCGGAGCTCAAGGAGCTGCTGGGTTAATAAATAATATTCACAAAACAAGATTAATACTTGATAGGGGCATGCAATAATAAATCTTGGCCTTTCTTCTATCAATCGTTCATCATTTTACTCAATACAATTTTGGTCTTATTTTGCGCATTACCTATTTTTATATGATTTGAGGCTATTCTTCAACGTCATGATGAATTCTACGAGGTGCTTCGAAGAATTATTTATTTTCAGTTGATTGTATCTTCTTTAGTCAACATTCAATACTTATCATGAAATTTCAGCGTAGGAAATTTAATACTTAGTTGCATTCTGAAAATTCAATCAAGTTTTCAGGAATTTGATCACAATGTTGTGTAAACGTGCTGCGCTATTTAATGTTTGCGTATTTGCAATAAGGTTTGTACGAGTTTACGCCGAGTTTATTTTGCATGAATACCTTTTCGTTTTATTATGCAATGTAACAAATGTTATTTGAACTAGCGTTGCGCGCTTACTTATTGCAAATGTACAAAGTCATCTTAGAACGCGCACGTTGCATGTGATTTTTCATGAGTGCGGAATGGTAGATTGAGAATTCCGACGAAGATATATCTTATACATCCTCATCGAATAGGCGGCGAACATACGAACGAGTGCGAGGAAATAAAAACGGACAGGCAAACATTTTTATGTCACTCCGGAGACCACTAGCCGAGTTAGTTTATTCTAAGGTCTGACCTAGCGCAGCCGCCGCTTAATTTTCATTGTTCGTTGCACTAGGTGTCTTTATTCTATTTGTTGCGAGTAACGCGTGCCACACAAGAACGCTGAAAAGTTTTCAGCGAGTTTTATTCATTTTGCCTGTTTGTGTTTTTATTGCGCTCGGATGCACGTCCGCCAGCGCTGATTCAATGCGTTCCCTAATAATGCATGAATAAGTTCATTATTCATTGTGCATCGTTTGTTGCAGGCGGATTATACGCGACACTTGGACGAATTATCAAAGGATTTCGAGCGCCTGCTGCTGCGCATCATCCAGAAACTTTACCTAAATGCAGGCGGCGGCGACAATGCCAACGAAGAAATCGCTCTGCAGTGCATGCGAATGCTTGAGAAATTTATCGCTATCTTTAGGAATGGTAAGTGCTCCAAGTGTATCTCGGCGTTCACACTTTCGCATTCATCTACGAAACTGTATTTTACGCAATGCATCTTTTCCTCAATCCCTTGTTTTAAAATATTGCCTATTGCTGATTTTTCAACAAATTGCCAGATTTCCACCAACCATTTTCCATTGCATAATCGCATTCGCTTAACTATTATTTATGTACCGTAACTGAAATCAAAAAAGTATTATAACGTTGCATGTATTCATCAAACCCCGATATAGCGTTGCAGTCAGCCAATAAATCTTGCTTAACGAGTGCGATAGTTTTGTACATAAATAATATTTTAGGTGGCATTATTTTTTGCACAATGCGCATTTCATTAAAGTAGCTATCTTCGATTGTATTACAGCTACGCAATCGTCGACAATGTCCGAGCAGACAACACTGTTCATTGGAAAACTGGAGCATCTAGATTCAATATTGAATATATTGATAAACATCGGTTCTACCGTACTTGCCGATTTCCACCCCGAACTGGCCATATTGCGGCAGCGCGCACATGAAATATCGACGCAAGTGGAACGCGAGGGCAATCTGAACGCCGGAGGAAAATTCGAATGGGTGGATTCCGTGTTAATAAAAGTAGGTTTCCCGCTCCGACGTTTGTTGATCGCCTCAGTATGAAGCTTTTCTTTGCATAGCAATTTTCATACCACCCTCAACCACGTATTGTTCGTGTTTCATATACGCATTTGTTGTAGTGCCTGAAAGAAGGCTCCTGGCTATTGGTGGACAACGTCAACTTATGTAGTCCTGCAGTCCTCGATAGATTGAACGCGTTGCTCGAGCCGAACGGCATTCTGATCGTCGGGGAGCGAGGCGTTGATGCGGATGGGAAAATGATTTCGGTGCGGCCGCATCCTAATTTCCGGCTCTTCCTCACCATGGATCCGAAGAACGGCGACATTTCAAGGTCCGTTCCTATACAAGCGCTCCTTTCTTCCTGAATTTGAATTTAACACGATGATTTAAATTGCAGAGCGATGCGCAATCGGGGCGTTGAAATATTCATGCTTGAAAAGTGCAGCGAAAAAGCATCCACGCTAGACGTAAAATCGTTAATCGCTAAAGAAGGATTGACGAACGATGCACTGATCAATGTTCTAATTGCCTTACACGAATTCGTCAGCAGTATTGTACTCGGTAAGTAACATTTTGTTTCCGTTGGTTTTTGCCTACAACATGCCTATTTTTATCGACACTATAATAGGTGAGAAACCGAATATCAGTTATTTACTACATTCGGCATTTCTAATTACGCAACAACTGCAGCGGGGTAGTTCAACGAAAGAAGCGTTCAGAACGACCATTCTTGATGTTTATTTAGAGACAAAAACTTCGTCGGAATTTAACACAGCTGAAGAACCCAGGACGATAATACTTAGTAAAATCGAGGAACTCTTATGCCAGCTGGCGATTAATAAAACAGACACTCAAAGTTTTAATCAAGTAACATTGCAAACAAAAGAGCTCGAAAGCAAATCGCAAACTGCGCACATTTCACAACAAGCAACTTTACTCCTGAAACACTCGGCTGCTTCGCAGCTTTGTCGAAATAAACAAGCTGTCGATTCTGATAACTATATGAATTTAATAGAATATACGCTCATTCATTTCTTTACCATGAGCACGCCAGAAGATTTGGAATTCCGACTGAAGTACTTCCATTTAATGTGCCAACCATATCTGCTGGATGCAGAGAGCTATAATTTTCCAAAATATTTAGAAACATTTTTCGAAAACGTAAAATTGAATGATGACCAAATGAGATATCATCTACCCTTGGACGAACGCTGGCTGCCGGACACAAAATACCCAAATTCCGACACATCCAAATGTAATAAAATTTTCTTGCGCTTATATTACGCTGTCTATCGTGCCGTATTCGAAACGGACAGTTTCGAAACATATAAGAAGCGCGATAAATCATCGGGACGTGGGCGAGGTAAAAACTCTGGTTTCACTCTTTTGGAATATCTAGTTAGCGTGCGTCGAAAAGAGGTCGATATCAAAATTGATGATCCCGTACTTAAACATGTCCTCGGCTTGTGTGATAGATACGACCAATTCGTGCAAGATTTACTTAATCTCAATGGCCTGCAGATTTCGAATACACAGGCAATTAGTTTTATATCGTTAATCGAACCGCGCTTCCAGCTCTACCAGTATTTGCGCTTGAAACTTGAAACCGTCGATGAAGTGCCGGACTATATTGTAAACGTACATGTCCATTACAAATGGTTCGTAAAACATGCAATTAAGGGACTCGTTCAATTGCTCGCCGAAAACAATCCAAGCGTTGTGATGGACGCCGATCTGGCGCGTGATGTGGACTCGATAAACTCCCAATTGACGAATCACTTCAATATGTTGAAAAAGTTGGGAAAACGCTATCAAAAAGTTTTAATCGGAAAACCACCACTGGTCAATTCGGTGCAATTGGATCTTGTACCAAAAATCAACGCACTGTTGGATACGTACGATATATGCAATAAAAAATTAAATTCTTCAACCACAATTCGTGCACTGAAAACAAACAGGAGAAATTTAATCGAGTTAAAAAAACAATTAACATTTGACTTTGTTAACGAAATTAATTATATGCAAGTGGCAGATGCAATTGGGGAAGAAGTTGCTTCGTTAGAAAATGAAGAGTTGCAAGTTTCTACTGTTTTTGATTACTATAGCTTGTTGCAAACATTCCATGTAAGGAATAATTTAAGCGAACAAATGGATTATTTGAGTACAGCCGTAACTGTTCCGGTTAAATTGTCATCTACGTTGCAACAGTTCAAGGACTCACAGGATAATCGCTTTATGCATGAAATTATCATCGAATTGCATCATTATATGCAAAACTCGAGTGCATTGGATTTGCGTTTTATTCGTAACGAAGGAGTCGATAAAGAAGAACAGCAGATTTCTAAAGTTGCTTTACACATGCCTGTTTTTACGAACTTAGTTAGTGAAATATTTTTGGATGATACAACCAAAAATTGCATTAGTAAATCACCTTTTGGCAAATATAGAGAAATTTTGGATATGACCAGAAAGATCAACACTGTTCTGTGGAGCAATATGAAATCAATTTCTAATGAGAAATTTGATTTTATGTAAGTAGTATCTATTATCTGATTATTATTTCCATTTAATTTCATTGTGTTTCTATATTTATAGCACATCTGCGAAAAGATATTTACAATGCTCATTCAAATCTTTCTTAATTGAATTTGGCAATTCCCTTGGTATTGATTTGAGTGAAAATCATTGTGACCAAATATACGAAAACTGTCTCAAAGCATTAAAAAAATTTAACAACAATAACTCATCTCTAGGCGAAGACAGTGGTACACAAATGTTAGAAAGTCTCCTCGTGCTTCTTAATGAGAAATTGAAGCTATTAAAGGATAATAGAAAAGAAAATGAAGACATTAACAACGTTGCCGATAGCTACATCTTATTAAATTATACGCGATTAGTCCTAAATTCTAAATTGCCTTCCATTGATCCGCTCAGTAAAATTACAATGAAAAAACGCGCTTGTGATCGAGAAAGAAATCAATTTAATAGACTTCGCGAAAGTTATGAATTATACAATGCCATTTTCAGTGGCAATAAAGACGGTTTACATCCTTTACACCCTTTAGCGGTTGAAAAGTATCACCAATTAAGTGAACATTTTGGGGAATTAAATAAATACGTGGCTGCGCGTCCGATTGAAACTGAATATCAGAAATTAGTAAAGGTAAGAGTTAATAGTTTAGTTTAAGTATTCAAAAAATAATAATTTTCATAAATCCGCAGATGGTTTATCATGGGTTTACAACTATTCTTTCTCCTGGAAAGGTCTTGTCAACATATAAAGTGTTAAATGAGATTATGTTGAATCTTATAAAACTTAACCAGCAAGTGGGATTTAGTGGAAATGGACACGATAATTCTCAAGACTTGGAGACTTACAAGCGCGAGTTAAAATTGGCTACCACAACTTTAACTAGTTATGACAACTTTGTGGATGAAATTACGCCATATAAATATGTTTACCCCGATGTTGTCGAACCATTATTAAGTAATCTTATGGCATTTATATCCGGCTTTCAGTTAAAAACATCTCTGCTTGACAAGCTTATCAAGATTTATCTGGTTAAGCAGCAGGGTGTTAATATTGAAGAAGTTTTATTGGCATTTGTGAAGTTTCCAACACTTTCAAATGCGAGAAAGTCTCACATTGAGATAGTTACCAAAGTGCTTGAAGAAAAAATGCATACATTTATTACGGATTCGTTGCAACAAACGGAAAATGTTGATGCTTCGAAACACACTTTCGAATTGCTAAGAAGCAGCATAATTGATTTGAGCAATATTTGCAAAATTAATATTAAATATTCTCATAATTTTGATCGAGAACTGTTTGCGCATTTTAATGCGTTAGTAGAGAAATTTGTTGATGCTTGGAAGAAACAACAAATTGATACTGAAACCAAAAAACAAGACGAAGAATCCTTATATAAAATGAAGTATGAAATCATCTATGTAAAATAAATTTGACTTATTAATTGTAATTTTATTTACAGAACAAAGTGCGATGACAAATCACCAGAAGAACTTGCAGAAATTGAGTTTAAAGATCTATTCCCATCTTACCACGATCAAGACTTTCGAGACATTCTCATAAGTGAACTAACCGATGATCCAGAAGAAGTTATTCATACTAACGAATATGCAGGTAACATAAAACAAGAGGACATTGAATTCGTTTCTCAACTGCATACAGAGTACATGCTCTCTTTTACTAAAAGTGAATGGTTAAATCCAGCAATTAAAAACGCTAATTTTAATTGTGACTATATCACACCATTGAAGCAAAAGCTTAAATTATTTAAAATACTTCTAAATCAAAACGTTCATTGTATGAGTTATAAATTTGATAGAGAACTTCTGGGTACCTTTAGTATTATATTGGGAATTACTCATACCTTTGGAGATATAATTGATGATTGCAATAAGCCCTTGAAAAAGTATAACTTTTACAAAGATTCGAATGTAGAAGAAGTAAAATGCAGTTTCAGTATGCTACGTGACTTAGAGACTAGAATTAACGAGTTACTTGATCAATGGCCAGACCATCCAACTCTGAAAACAATCATAACGATCATTAATAGGATTCTCGCATTTAATATAACCAGTCCGCTACCACGATTTTTAACTGGTTTGGACATACTACTTACTAAATGCTATGAGTGGGAAGAGAATGCGCATTCTGGTGTTTCTATAGCATTGCACTTTGCTGCAATTAGCCATCAAATGATTGCGTGGAGAAAATTAGAAATGGCCAATTGGAAGTCTTCCTTGAACAACGTATTTGAAAAACAACTTAACACTACTTATAAATTTTGGTTTCATTTATATGATGTTATGCGCGAATTTATTTATGAAAAACTATTCACACCCACGGAGCTTATATCGTCTTTACAAAATTTTATTCAACAATCTACAATTGCGGAGTTTAGCATTCGTCTTCGCTTGTTACATGCTTTCCATTGTCACGCCACATATCTTGACGCAACTTTGGAAAGAGATATGTTTATTAGTATATTATGGAATTTGTATAAACACTACGAACAATTTTTGCCAAATATTGCGAAACAAATTAATAACTTACGCGCGCCAATTGAGAAGAAGCTTAAGGACTATGTTAAGATAGTTAGATGGAGGGATATAACTTATTGGGCTCTAAAGGAAACTATGGAAAAAACTCATAAGATTATACACAAATATATGCGCGAATTTGATGGAGTTTTAAAAGAACCAGCTCAAAAGTATTTAGTCAATTTTATGTCGTCTTACGAGAACATACCCGCCAGTGTAAATATAACTGAATGTTTGTATAAAAGTAAAATAGACGATTATTATGAAATGAACTTAGAGAATTATATTACTAAATATGAAGTCAAACCCATCGAAGGCATTGGCTCAAAGATACTTAAAAATGCTTCGATATACAGTAACAAAATGAAGAATATTTCTTTAAATATTTTCAAACTTTCGAATTACACATTAATAATGAAAGACTTGGATTACTTTGTTGGACAAGTTATTGCAACGAGTAAACATCTACAAGAATTAGAAGTTGATAAATGTCTTGTAAAAGAAAAACAAGTATCACAGGCGAAGGGACATTTGCGTCAAAAGGAACGTGCACTCAGCGATCTTTTTAAAGCTCTTACAAAGGTAGGGCTGTCTTACCGAAAAGGTATTATTGAAAATAATCAAAAAAATCCTGATTTAGAATTTTTGATAAAGCCGTTGGACATTAAAGCAATTCTTGCACATATAAAAAATAAGTTAAATGATAAGGATCTTCTTAAAATATCAGATAGTATAGAAATTTATTATCGAAAGGCATTTATGCGGTTAGAAATTTTAGAAAATCTACTTAAAAATCCTGCCAAAGATCTGGGTCTACGAAATATTGAACGTTGTAAAGGATATTCTTTTCACTTAATGAACCTATGTTCAATGCAAAAAATGAACTTGCTTAAAACAACGGATGATTTATATATTTTACGGTATATGCAAACATTACTAGAACATATTTGTGGTAATAATCGTTTCGTAAGTGTATCCAGATTTAATGGTCTGAAGACGACTCTTATTAATACTGTTCACACCATAACTGAATTAAGAATTATCATGTCTACCACACCCGACGAAATTTTGATAACGGATGAGACAACTCTTCCACAACTTGAAACGGATGATTTTATTAAGAATAAAGGAGATGCTCGGTGGATACTTATAAATAAATTATTAGACAACACAATGATAAGTGTTGAAAAAGTATTGGAAAGTCTTAAAAATATTCGCATTCCATTGTGCGCTCCTCTAATTAATTCAAATATTCAAATTCGATTACAATATCTTGCAATATCTAGCCATTATAATTCCGAAATTCAAATAATTATTGAATCTCTTACCAAAGTATCAGAAATTTTTGGTAATATTGAAATGATATCGTCAGTAAAATATGTTATTGAGCAAATTACGAGTCATCATGAATTATTTATCTCTGAAGAAATTGTGAATAGAACTGATGTTAAAAGTATTGATATGTTTAGAAAAGATATTAAGAAAATAGTCGAATCGACATTAATTAGCATTGAGAATATTGCGGAAAACTACACAACGGCATCGCCAATTATTAATTTGGAGGAAAATCAAACGGAAGCTTTGCGTGAAAATCAACTCACAACTTTGGCAATTGAGAATTTATTTGCAGAATTGAGATGCTTAGAAATACCAAATATTATTAAACGTTTAAATACCGCTCTGAGCACTGCTTGCAACACAAATATGACAAATCTTAAAGAATATCGAGATTCATTAGAGGTTGTTAAACCATTCTTAGATCAAGTCATAAATGTTTTCCAATATTTTATAACGATGCAAGTAAGTGCATTAAGAGTAACATGCAAAATGGCATCAGTTCTAACAAATATCTTCATTGATTTAGCCAGTAATGGCTTTTGCGTACCACCCGAATTAGAAACTGAAGTAAAAGAGGGTGAAGCAAAAATGTCTGGTGGTATGGGATTAGGTGATGGAGAGGGCGAACGTGATGTTTCGGATAAAATAGAATCCGAGGATCAATTAGATGATGCACAACCAGCAGGTCAAGAAAAAGAAAAAGATGATGATAAAGATTGCAAAGAAGAAGACAAGGGTATTGAAATGAGCGAAGATTTCGATAGTAAATTGCAAGATGTCGAAAAGAAACCTGATGATAACGATCAAGATAATAGTGACGATGATAAGGATTCAGATGCGGATGAACAAATGGGAGATGCGGATGATGGGGAAAACCTTAATAAACAAATTTGGGGTTCCGATGATGAAGAGGATGCAAAAGATAATGATGAAAATAAAAAGGAAGAAAAGGGACAATCTGGAGAAGACGAAGGTGCGCAAGAAATGACTGCAAACGATGAACAAGCCACAGGACCGGAAGAAGAAAACACCAAGAAAGAAAAAGAACAGAAACAAAAAGAAATTAATGAGTTGGAAGAACCAGAAATTGACGACAATCAAATGGATCCATATCATGGTAATCAACCAGAGCTTCCTGAGCCCGAACCATTGGATTTGCCTGATGATTTGCAAATGGACGACGAAGGAGAAAATGATGAGGAAACGGAAGAAAATCCATTTGATATTGATACAATGAAGGAACAACATCCCCCTGACAATGAAACCAAGGACCCCGATGATGAAGATGCCAAAGATAATGTGGATGAGAAAAAAGGCGATATCTCTGGAAGCGAAGATGAAGGTGAAAATGCAGAAGAAAATAATCCCGACGTTGAAATGGAAGATAAACAAGAAAATGAGGACGCCGATACTGATAATAAAGAATCAGTGAAGGATACGGAAAATGACGACGAATATCAAAATATGAATAATGAAGAGACTGCATATGATCAGACACAAAGCAATGATACCGCTGCACAAGCTATGGATGCGAATGAAGCAACTGCTGCCGATAACGTTCAGTTAAATGAAAATGAACATCAAAAATCCAATCCAACAACAGATACGTGCCAAGAGGATAATCCAGACAAAGAAGGAGTTGGACAATCACAAATGGAACAAAGTAAAACAGGACATAAAGGAGAAGCAAACGCTCAACAAAATATTCAAAATTGTACAAAAGAAACGGATGCAAAAAAGCGCAATCGTCCTGGGGAAACAGACTCCGAGCGCAGTTTGGGTGATAATTCTGAGCCGATAAATAAAAAAATGAAAGCAATTGATTCGAAAAATAAGGATCAGGAAGATAGCCCTAATGAGAACGAAGTTGAACAAGATGCTGATATGTATAAGCATGTTAAAGAAGCTAACCAGTCTAGTGCACAAATTATGGATGCAGTTACTAAGGACCAAGCTGAAACTCTAGAAGAACAGCAGCTACCACGGAATAATGATGAAATTGATGAAGAGGCGACCGAATCCCAGGAAGATATAATAGAAATAGAGGATGACGATATTCAAGACGTTGATACGATTAAGGAACAAAAGGCTGAAAAAGTTGATGATTCCAAGAAACAAAAATTAAAAGAAAATCAAACTAAAGGAGACATAATGCAAGATTCTGCAGATATGAATGTAGACGGAGAAATCATTCCCACATATTCAGTGCCACGAGGTACTGAAACAACATATAACACGCAATATCAAAGCGACATTTCTGTAAAACCATTAAGCATTGAAGAAATGAATAAGATTCGAACTGATGTCGAAAATCAGCTTTCGAAGTGGTACTCTGTAAGTCTTTCTTTACTACTATAAGATTCAATTTCAATATGCTAGTTTTATTTTTTAAGGAACCCAACAATCTGGATGTCGAACAAACATGGGAAAAAATTTCATCCTTAACATCAACTCTCGCACAAGAACTCTCCGAACAATTACGATTGGTTTTAGAACCAACGCAAGCATCAAGATTAAAAGGTGACTTCAGAACGGGTAAGCGTATCAATATGCGCAAAGTCATTCCATATATTGCGTCTCAATTTCGAAAAGATAAAATTTGGTTGCGGCGAACTAAACCCTCAAAACGCGAGTATCAAATAGTTTTAGCTATTGATGATTCTTCAAGTATGGCTGATAATCATTCAAAAGAATTAGCGTTTGAAAGTGTGGCATTAATTTCAAAAGCGTTAACTTTGCTTGAAAGTGGACAATTATCAATACTGAGTTTCGGCGAAGGTACAGAAGTTATACATAAATTAACTGATACATTCACTGAAAAATCAGGTAGCAAACTTTTGCAACAATTTAAATTCGATCAGCAGAAAACATGCATCGCGAAATTAGTCGATTTTGCAACAGAAATGTTAAATTCTTCGCATTCCTCGATCGAATCCTTACTCGCAAAACTTTTAATTATTGTAAGCGATGGTCGTGGTATATTTTCTGAGGGTGAATCGTATGTTCAACAAGCAGTTCGTAGAGCAAAATTAGATAATATTTTTATGATTTTTGTTATCATTGATAATCCTGAAAATAAGAATAGTGTGTTGGATATTAGGAAACCAATTTTCAAAGACGGCAAAATTGCTGGAATTGAATCTTATATGGATACGTTTCCATTCCCGTTTTATATCATTCTAAGAGACATTAATTCATTACCTACAGTTTTAAGTGATGCTTTACGGCAATGGTTCGAAATTGTTTCAAATGGTGATAGACTGTAAACTTTTCTGAATTAAATAAATATCCAAATAATCTTAGCCGAAGGCGGAAATTTTCTTTATATACTTGTTCTTTCATTTTATGTAATCTGAGATTTTAAAGCTCAGCACTTATTTATATCCATTACAACTACCTGTAAGACAGCTCCCACCAATATCTAAATTTAAACACATGTTGATACAAAAACAAGTAATACATAACATTTAACAGGAAAAAGTCACTTACAAATAGAAGTCGTATATTTTCGAATATAACATAACATAAGTAGTATTTACAAATTAATTGTTTACCACTTTTTAACAATAGATTTATCAAGTATGGAAAGTAGTAACAATTGAAATGAATATTTAATAAAACCTGAACCTCAAGGATAAAATATCTTTAAAAATGAGTGACTGCTGATTATATGAACTTAAATAGGCGCCAGTCATATAGCCAACTACAAAATTGACTAAGGTTTAAAATCGCCCTCATAAGTTTGATTTAACTACTTGTTAAAATCATATTTGGATAATTTTGTCAAATAATGGATTAAATAATTGAATTAAATAATATGCATGTGCAAGTGTTGGAAACAGCTAAAAGTTAAGCTTCTTCATTTCCATCAGCTTCATTCTCAACTGCATCATCAGCATCTGGCTCAGCACCATTTAATTCAGTTTTCTCATCTTCCTGGGGTAGGGCTTCTGCTTCATTTGAATTATCAAGTGCTTCTGCTTCATTAGTTTCTTCTTCTGCCTTATCCCCAGAAGAGTTAATTGAGGCTCCATTTGCATTGTCAGATTGCACTTCTGCAGTTGATGTTACAGTGGGTGCAGCATCATCTGGAGCAAGTTTTAGGAACTTTTCCAATTCATCAATTTCATTTGCAATGTCAAATTGGTCATAATCCTGTAAATCAACAGATGTAATCTTGAACTAAATTTTAATTTAAGTTTCCATTACCCCACAGTATGTAGTGTCATTAAAGATTTGTGGAGGCAGAGGATGTCTTGGGTTTGCATCACCAATGGTGGCACCTAAGGAAGTTGAGTTATTTTGCATGAAGTCTTTATCAGCTTCATTTCCAGGTTCAGCTATATCAACTAATTCATATTCGAAATTCCTTGAGTCTAATATCATGAGTACTCTTTGCTGTCTCTTCTTAACCTAGAGATTTAAATAAACATGATCAGAAGGCAGGCAATGGAGAGTGGCTTAAAATATATGCCTACTTACTTCTTTATTTCCTGATATACCACTAATAAACACTTTAACTACCATGTTTATGATTATTACAACAAATTAAGTTGTGTGATGGTTTTGCTAATACTGTTAGTTGACAGCGAGGAGCGTAGCTAAGGTGAGGGAGGGGCATGATATGGTATTGTTGCCATTCCGGATGAATCAAATAGAAAATGCATTTTCTTTCATGCTTCATATAAATAAAATCAATTAAACAACTTTAATTTGATAAATAAGCATAAAGTCATTTGTAAACCAACACAAATATACGTAATAATATGTGTAACAATATGACCAATATTGTATGTGTAACAATATGACCAATATAAGACGACTGACTGTTAAGCGGTGCAGTTTAATTAAAAAAAGCTCAAAGCTCAGTCATAATTACGACAAGATAATATAACTAGTTTATTTATTTCATATTAAAACCGAGATAGATGATGGCAACAATGCCAACTAGTTTAAACTTTGTATTACTTTACAGTGGATGGTGTTTGTTGAGCGTAATGCGTTCCGTTTAATTGTTAATTTAAGCGTTAATTTAAAGTAATATAAAGTAAATTGCACCAATAAAAGTGTAATAAGTGAACAATATTTGTATTTTTATGCCTATGTTGGTGAGTAATCATAACATTAAGAGAGCACGTGGATCTCGCACATAACCCCACTAATCCATATTGCCCGAATGTAGAAATGGAGCCAAAGTTTCGTTATCAAAACAAATCAAAATATCAATTGAAACCTAAACCAATTATATTTAATAATAATGGGGGCCCCTCGTCACCCAAAAAAGCGAATATGCAGCAGTGTCAATCTACTGAAGGATTAAATAGTAAAATTAAACAGAAACTCTCATTGCAAGAGCAAAGAAGGGCATTACCAATATTTCAACATCGAAATCAGATTCTCACACATATTGAACGTAATGAAACATTAATTCTACTTGGGGAAACAGGTTGTGGCAAGACAACCCAAATACCACAATTTATCTATTCTGCTCGGCTGCAGTCAAATGGTAAAATTGCTGTAACGCAGCCAAGGAGAGTTGCTGCAATTAGTGTGGCTGTAAGAGTGGCTCTGGAAATGGGTAATGCTGTACGCAGTCTCATAAGGCGTCTTAATTAAAGTAATAATCTTACATTTTTAAGGGGGTTGGTGAAATAGTTGGATACACTGTAAGATTTGAAGATGTTACCTCAAGAAAAACTGTGATTAAATATCTAACTGATGGAATGCTATTGCGAGAGGCTATTGCAGATAGGATGCTTCCAAGTTATAATGTGATTATATTAGATGAAGCACATGAAAGGACAATTCACACAGATGTTTTATTTGGCATTGTTAAAGAAGCTCAAAGGCTTAGGAAAGAAAGAAACTCAATGCCGTTAAAGGTAACTCTTTTAGAACCTTTATCAACACATTCTAATTCTACAAAATTTATAGGTCATTTTAATGTCTGCTACTATGGATGTAGATCATTTTTCTAAATATTTTAATAACTGTAAAATAATATATTTAGAGGGTCGCACTTTTCCCATAGAAATATTTTATGCCAAGAAAAAACATGAAGATTATCAATGCGCCACAGTATCTACATTTTTCAAAATTCATCAGGATGCACCTGCCCAGTAAGATGTTATTATAATTTTTCTGTGTATTTAATTAGGATTCAATTTTAGTCATGATGTGTTAATATTTTTAACTGGCCAAGAAGAAATTGATACAGTAGTATATCAAATTCGGCAATTAGCTAAAGATCCTGATGTTGAAGGACCAGGAGTGAGAGTGATGGCTCTCTATGCATCACAGACAAGTCAACAACAGATGCTAGCATTTCAAAATGTGCCTGCAAATACTAGGAAAGTAATTGTGAGTACAAACATAGCTGAGACAAGTATCACAATTAGTGGCATCAAATATGTGATTGATAGTGGAATGGTCAAAGTGAGGTGAGTTATTTGATTGGTGGTTTTACTTTTAATCTTATATATGGTTTATCATAGAATATACAATCCTTTAACAGGATTAGATATGTTGAAAGTTCAACCAATATCACAAGAACAAGCATGGCAAAGAGCTGGACGGGCAGGTCGAGAATCTGAAGGTTCCTGTTATCGAATCTATACACGTTATCAATTTAATATTATGTCCAGAACGACAATACCAGAAATTCAACGTGCCAATTTAAATATTGTTGTCTTGCAATTACTAGCATTAGGAATTCACGCAGGGACTTTTGACTTTATGGATAAACCTCGAAAAGAAGCAATAGCATCCGCGCTTGAGCAACTGAAGTTACTTGGGGCTATAAGCAACGTTCATAGTAATGTACTGACACCATTGGGACGGCAAATGGCAGCCTTCCCATTAGACCCTCGCTTTAGCAAAATACTACTTTCTGCTCAGCAGTATGGTTGCGTTGAGGAAGCATTAACAATCGTTGCTCTATTAAGCGGTGAATCAATATTTGGTACCAATCCGCAGAAGCGGCTTGAGATGATTAACATGCGTCAAAAGTTTAGTTCTGGTTATGGGGATCATGTCACGTTATTGAATATTTATCGGGAATTTAATAACATTGGAACTAACAATAAAAAACATTGGTGCCATGAACATTTTCTCAATATGAGAAATTTGGTATATGCTCGTGAAGTACGAGCGCAACTGCTCGATATATGTAAAAATTGTGATATAACTGTTAATAGCTGCGGTAGTAATATGGATCGAGTTAGGAGGTGTATGATTACTGGATTATTTATGAATGTTGCAGAGTTACATAAAGATAAACAATATGTAACTGTAAGTAAAATTATTTCGATATCATTTTATTTTGCTAATTCATTTTTGAATTTTTAGTTAGACAAGCATCAAGTTGTTCACATCCATCCAAGTTCTGTTTTACATGGTCAATTGCCTGAAGTGCTATTATACACTGAAATTGTTCATACTACTAAATGTTATTTGCGAATGTTAACTACCATTGAAAAAGAATGGCTTTTAGAGATTGCACCAGAATATTTGCAAACTAATAATATTAAAGTTAGCGGTTAATAAAGAATTTAACGGGTATTACAAACGATTTTCAAACAAGATGTTCAAAGCAGATGAGTTGTGAATAAATGTCTAATTTTACCAATATCACAGTTGAGCGAGATTTTTTTTCCATTGAAATGGGCAGATGATTAGCATTATTAAGTCTTCGCTTGAGACTGAACAATTTCCGCATCTTGCGCACCCAACTACCAATTGCGGTAACTCGTATAAGCTTTAACGCGGCTGAATATTCAATTTCCAAGTGGCATTGGAAGAAGCTTATATGCGTTATCAGAGGTGTCCCTAGGCGCGTTCTAGGTATAATACAAGCATTAATACGGCATTTTTAAAACGTATCAATATTTTATGCTTATATAATCTATTTAACGAAATAAATTCGTTTTCTCTGCGTTAATAAAAAATGTAATGCCCTTTCCATACCTCACGAATTATCTCTTGTAGATTACTAAAAACTATAAAGAAATATTCCGTTACGAATATCTCTTATAGTTAGAGCATTTTATACAGGTGGGGGACTTGGTCCGAGCCGGTCGAATAGCCGTGGCTCTTCCCGCAACGGACGCTAGATCAGCCATACGTGTATGCTGGATGGGGTCTCCAAGCACTACTAATAACTAGTCCACATAAACCACTTCGAACCCGGGACCTCTGCACCAAATCGCAGGCGCCATAACTATCAAACCACTGTATTCTCTTGCCACGCTGGATTTGAAAATATCATATCTGGTACATATATAATTCAGAAACATGTATATATTCTACATATCCGCCTCTGAAGATTTTGATTGTTTCGAGCCAATACTTCAGACTAGTAGCAACCAAAGTCCGGCCACAACGGATTATTATTACTTGGCCAATAAAACAAAAACCAATTCAATACACATTATTTATTCAAATTAATATTAAACAGGATACGAAATAAAACGAGACAAACAGAACAATCAATTAATTTACGAAGCAATATCATGAGCTTTAATTATTGTACAAGCTAAATCAAGTAACTGAACATATTCCGATCCTCCTTCCTGTAATCTGTAGCTAACAATCTGCAAACATACACGTAAAGATTTGACAGAATTATACAAAAACATTTAATTACCGCTAATTTTTCGCCTATTATTGCTTTTTGTTTGTTTGTTAGATCAGAGGCAATTATTATTTCATTTAACTGATCTATAATACTCGAAGCTGCATAGGCGTGTAACAATATCTCTTCCAATAATTCTTTCACTTTATTATAATTAAAACAAGAGCAAGCAGACATAAGCTTTTCCAGCCAAATATTTGGTACAATCTAAAATGAAAATTAATAGTAATATGATTAAAATGTATATAAATATTTACCCCAGTAACTTCATAAACATCTTCTATATTAATCAGTTCTCCAACTCCAGACAGTTGAGAACAACTTTGAAGAGATGTTATTGCTTTTCTCATATCACCACCTGATGTTTCTACTAGTACATTTAATGTTTCATCATCAAACTTTATATTCTCTTCTTTACAAATAAATGTTAATCTATAATTTTTAAATGATAAAATTGTGTAATAGTGTGGAGAAAATTGCAATTGTATAATACCTGTTATATATCATACCATCATTAAGAGGCTTGAATCTGAATTTTGCACATCTTGAAGTCAATGGCTCTATTATCCTTGTAACATAATTGCAAATAAGACAAAATCTAGTTGTCTTTACTTCCTTTTCCATTGTTCGACGCAGTGCAGCTTGAGCTGCATGTGTCATGGAATCAGCCTCATCCAAAATAATAATTTTAAATGAAGGGCAAGGCTTACCACTGAAATGAATATAAATGCTTATTTAAACTCACAGTGATAACTAATCAATTTACTCAGATCTAGTTCCTGTTGCTGTTAATTGTGAAAATACTTTTACTTTATCACGAATTACTTGAATTCCTCTTTCATCAGAAGCATTTAATTCTAGAATGCGATCACGAAATAAATCACCAAACAATTGATGAGCTGCTGCTAATATTGTGCTTGTTTTGCCAGTTCCTGGAGGACCATACAGTAATAGGTTGGGTAGATCAGCTCCTTGGATACAATCCTTAAGTACAGCAATAACTTCATTTTGTTCCACGACATCGGATACGGTTTTAGGACGACTAGAATGTTTATCAGATATATACAAATAAAGATTTTAATTGCCATAACATTCTTACTATTTCTCCACCCATGGTACATTTACTTTATTAGAATTTCTTGACGCACTCTTGCTGCTGGCTCCATTCGAGGAGCCAAGTTTTCCAGATTTTAAAAAAGATTGCATTTTATCTATTACAGTATTTAAACTAGAATTAACTGAAAACACAGGAAAACACTGACAAAAGAATAATCGCGCGAACTTCCGAAGATGTAAGGTTAGACCAGGATGAAAGTTGTATAAACTAACCTATGTACAATTGCCGGTCAGTTGTTTACATCGGTTTACAACAGAATATATTCTCAAGATGAAAACCTTAGAAATATTAATACTCTTCATTCAATTTTTGATTAAAACTGCCGTGGGACTCGACCTGGACCCTCTGGGATATATTTTATATTGCCCATGCATGGGTGAGTTGATGATAAGTTATTATCTTAATATAAATAGATGGCTTAACTGTCTCTTAATGCAGGACGGTTTGGTAATCAAGCTGACCACTTCTTAGGAGCATTAGGATTTGCTCATGGAATAAACAGAACATTGGTTCTCCCACCCTGGGTAGAATACCGATATGGATTACCAAAATCTATTCAAGTGCCTTTTGATACATATTTTAAAGTAGAACCATTACTTACTTATCATAAAGTTATTACAATGGAGAAATTTATGAAAGAAATTGCTCCAATAGAATGGATAGAAAGTCAACGAATATCCTTTTGTTACACTCCTAGGGGTAGTTCATAAAATTAAATGTCTTGTACTTATTAAAAAATTTATGTTTATAGGAAATACCAATGATTGCAATGCAAAACAAGGAAATCCATTTGGCCCATTTTGGGACACTTTCAATGTTAGTTTTATCAAGTCTGAATTTTATGGACCACTACATTATGATACCTATAACTTAGACATGGCTAAAAAATGGAATGAAAAATACCCACCAAAGGATTGGCCAGTACTTGCTTTCACTGGTGCACCAGCGGCATTTCCGGTTCAAGCTAACAATCGCATTCTAGCAAAATACCTGAAATGGTCAGCAGAATATGAAGAGAAAGCAGACGATTTCATTAAAAAGTTTCCAAAAGGTGCTTTCATTGGAATTCATTTACGGAATGGGATTGATTGGGTGCGCGCTTGTGAACTTATTCCTGAAAGTCCAAATTTATTTGCTGCACCTCAATGCCTGGGATACAGAAATGAGAATGGCGTTGCAACTAAAGATATGTGTTTGCCAACAAAGGAAACTATTTTAAGGCAGCTGAAACGAGTAATCAAAAAGCTTGTTGGTGTTAAATCAGTATTTGTAGCTTCGGATAGTTATCACATGCTAGAAGAGCTTATCATAGGTTTGCAGAGGATGAAAATTAAAATATTTAAATATCATCGAAATGATCCAATAGTTGATTTAGTCATTCTAGGAAAATCAAATCATTTTATTGGCAATTGCATTAGTTCTTATAGCGCATTTGTTATCCGGGAACGCGAGAGCAAAGGTTTTACTTCAAGCTTTTGGGCGTTTCCTACTGAAAAAGTTAGATACACTTCTACTCATCACGATGAATTATAAACATTTGTAATTCACATATTAAAGTATTATTAATTTAAGACTATATATTAAGCAATGCGTAATTTTGAATATTTTATTCAATAAACATTATTCCTTACTAAAAAGCAGTATTAATTAGGCATGTCATTTTGAATTAAATTCTTTATTAATGGGAATTATATTAAATATTTAGGAATAACAATGACAAAATTCGTGAAATTGTATTTCTTGTTTTTTCTTCATCTTCATCTTTTTCAATTAGCTATAAAGGGAAATGCTTTATTGTGTTCTTGCACGGAAACCGTTTTCATATCGTTATTAGTTATATGTTTGTTATTCGCCAAGAATATTCATAAAATTCGTTTCAATCGTCTTACAATTTTATACATACTTGACCTTGTTTCTATTACTATGTAAATATATTTGAAACAATTCACTCCATATATTATCGCATCATGTTCGACGACAACAGCATCGCTTATTCACCGCTAGGTAATGAAACTTATTTCATTAATGACTTTGTGTATGTGAGATGGCAATTAAGTAATGTAAACTGTGAAAAATCCTACCTATATGGCGATGTAAAATGTTGATATGAGTTTCTTACAGATGAACATAAATAGTCAGTATGACCATAACGACTTTTAGGAATGAGACAAGTGTTGTAGAATTGATTCTTTTAAGTATCATAAGACATTTGTTTCATTGTGACAATTTGACTCACGTCTCATATTATCAACATAACGTAATTATGAAGTAAACGCTTCAGTTTTCGTTCTAACAATCATAAAGCAACCAGTACCTTAATTCATATCCTCGTCCTTGTAATATATAATATATATTTAGATATATCTATGTCCATATAGCAACAAATATTCATCACTTATAATATATTCTTGTTTTTACAATAATTTCAATAACATGCGTAACATATTACTTTCGTATTGAAATTTCTTCGTGTTGAATTTGTTGGCACGTATCGCAATAATATTTATATGCTTCATATTCTTTTTTAGTTTGCAATGTAAAATGTAGTTAATGCTGTAGCATATTTTTTTTGTTAGGATAAAAGAGTAATTAATAATCACTTCAATAATTGATTACATATAGTTTTATGTTCATATGCGTATAAATAGTTGCGCTTAATAATTCTCAAAGCAATAGAGCCAGAAATATTTACGACTTGCCAAATAAGCAAAAGGACTGCATGTTATCTCAACCGATTCGTTAATGTTTAATAATTTCTCGTAGTTTTGAGTTTAGTTTCCTTAAAATTATTTGGTCTCACTGGGTTGGTTAACTAGGTAATTTCAAACGCTCTTATATTTATTATAGTAATACCGCATCAAAGTCATGCCAAAAATGCCTCAGATTTGTGGATTTAGTTAATGTATAAAGTGAAAATTTTTGGGGTTCAACGACAGGTCCATTCCTATTTGAAGTTGTTATATTTGTTAAGTCCATAACTAGTTCGGGACTATTTCCTTGAGATACAAATTCTACGAGATGAACGCACTAGAAATGTACTGTAGATAATATTATGAGATGGTTTTCCGTTGCGCTTTTCAATTATTTCACTTTACTCTGTTATTAAGTCATAATTGTTTAACTAGGAACGTAATAATACTTATAATAGTTTCACGAATTGAATGTTATGTATGTATAGATCCCTATTCAATACATTTACTTGCGTAATTATTTTACGTTTGTCAATAATTTGGAATGAAATAATTATTTAGCTTTATGGGAATTATGAATGCTAAGGGAAGTCTATAACTAAATTTAATAACGCTCTGATAACTTAAATAATGCAGTGAAGAGGGTGACATTCGGTTTTGGCAGTAATGTCTTCAATTTACTATTTTAGTTATCTTTTGTCCACTTATTTATAAATGTAAGTATGAATTACTATTCGATCAGTTTTTATACCATATTTCATTTCAATATTTAATGATTATTCATTGTGTAGGTGATGCATTGCTATAATAATCAACACAAATGTTCTTTACTTTGCTCATTAGTGTTGATCATTATTTAAACTCATGCCATGTTGCGTTATTTATTCAAAGTTTAATTGACATGTACTCTTTATTCTTTGTTCGATTCAAATAAACACGTCTAAATTGCAAATGTCTGTATCATTAATTTTCAAGTGCATTTAAAACGAGAAGTTAAAGTAATGCAAAGCAGAAGTGCAGAGCACAAGTAAGAATTGAAAACGCAATCTCTTAGTACTGTGTGTACAGGATTCGTGTTTGAGAATTGAATTCTTCATTTAACAATTTCCAAGATTTATACATGGTATAAATATAAAATCAGGATTAGATTGGTCCCTGCATACACGAACCATTTCACATTACACCGTTATTTGTTATTAGTTTAATCTTAATGATTCATTCTTTATCAGTTAATGTCGTACCTCATTTAATTACTTCTTCAATTTATTGGTAATTATACAAACGTTTATGTTTAATTTCTCTTGAAAATATACGTATATGTTATTCATTTTTATTTATTTTCAATTTATTATATTTATTTATTTATTATTATTATTTAATTATGCTTTAATCAAATTTATCTGGTAGTAAGATTCGTCGAAATTAATTACTGCATATTTGATTCAAATTCAAAGCACTGGGAGGGGAATAATAACAAATTGTTAAATTTGGATTATAAATTTTCAACCATTCCAGGTTTAATAATTACAAATGGATAAATAGCCTTGCCGCGTTATATACAGCTTCGTAATAATGGCATTTTGTTTATGTGTATTAAAAGTTCATCGATTGTATGCGCTATTCGAAAATTATTATGAATGATAATCTTATTTCATATTAATTTTAATTAATGTATAGTTTGTAATTCACAAATTGTATGTTCTTATAATGTAATATTGCATGTCGTTGGAGGCGCTCATGACATTAGTGTGTTAATAATAATTATAATTATACCTGCAAATAGTAAATGAACGAAAAAGTTTTGTTATGCACCCGTATTCTTCATTCGATTATTATTACAGTTAAGTATAATACGTATATACATGTACATAAATTCTGATGGGTTCTTCACTTACTTATGCTTGTAGGTTTTCTCTATGGGATTATTTCCTTTGTACATCATTATCATAACATACATGTGCACACATACATTACACACCAATTAATTAATTGGAACTAATTAGTTTCTTCATAGTTTAGCTCGTTATACCCTATGTATAAGAAATTATCTAGCACCAAAGAAATACTCGTTCTATGTTACCTCACTCATAAGGGCTTGCTTGCAATCCTTCGCTCCTTCCCTACCTAATTTGACGCATTTCTATTTTGACCAACTCAACCAGAAAAGGGTGTACGAAATTAATATTCTGCTTGCCCATAATAACGTAATGGGTATGCACGTTTTTGCAGTTTGGCAAATTGGATGTATGTATTTATAAATTGTATTTCTGGTTAATAATTCTGGGTTTGCTGTACGGACAGGTCAACATCAATCAATTAATCAATCGATCAATCCATTACCGCCAGTATTGTTATTGATTACATGTTCGGACTATACAGCGCTACTTATTCTTTTCGGTTTGGATTTGCAACAATTACAAGTATTAGTATATTAGTATGTATCTTATCTTCTTGGGGAATTTTTTTGGCAGTCATTGATATATACGATGCGCATTATGAATGCATTCATTAATTAGTTATTCATTAGATTGTAAACACAATTCGCAATAGTTCGTTATTTGTTTAGTTCGAATTACACGCTTCTCGCGTCACATACGTACCTACTAACGCAGAATTCGATCAAATGTACGGATTTGCATTTGATTGCTTAAATATGTGTATGGGAAGATCCATTGGTACAGTGTATGATAATAAATCGATCGTCCGACAATGGGACGAACAATTACTGTTTAATATTAACAACAACACTGCAATGCGTGATGATTTGATGGTGAAACACGGTAGCGTCTGTTCCAACAGCACGTATTTATGGAATATTGACGTTGCGCGCATGTTTGCATTCAGCCACAATGAATTCTA
The DNA here is from genome assembly GCA_030264675.1 of Anaulacaspis nigra. Classification (NCBI taxonomy): domain Eukaryota; kingdom Metazoa; phylum Arthropoda; class Insecta; order Coleoptera; family Staphylinidae; genus Anaulacaspis; species Anaulacaspis nigra. The sequence continues at coordinate 206,951 of JARJDV010000753.1, read as the reverse complement.
CATCATATCGGATAAATGCATTTGCGCGTTAGGGACACGAAGGGTTGCGTTGTTAGTAACTTTCAGCTTTTGAAAGAGTTCGTAAATGTAGAGCATCACCATTTAATTAGTATTTCTTACTCTGCCTTTTATGCCGCCTTTACGCGATACATGAGTGGACGATCGGCTGTCGTCGTCGCGGCTGCCGCCAGGGCTGAAGCCATCACACCGCCCCCGTACAACCGAATACGGACATCGACAAGCGCGGTGACATTCAAATCATCATCGTCATTATCAATAACTTCGTCGTTCTCTTCGTAGTCATCGTCGTCGTCACCGTCGTAAGGCAGCACGTTTTGTTGTTATATGATACTCTCCTTGTTGCGTTCGTTGTCGTTATCCTCGAGACTGCTGGTCGAGCGTGAGCCGCAAATCTGCATCTCGATTTCAGCGAGTCGGTTCTCCAGCTCCCATTGCTGCTGGTTGAGTTTCACACTCATAGCGGCGTTCTCTGTTTCCACGGTATGCAGCCGCTCCCGGAGCCGCTTAATCTCCGACTCGAGGGCCTCGTGTGAACCGAGTAGCGGCGTGACCGCCCCCGACATCAGCTGCGTCATGCTGTCACACTGCAGCGTGGTGCCTGCAACCAACACCAATTCATCTTTTAATTCATTTACGATACCGTCCTTCAAACGCTGCGTGCAGAATGATACAATCACTGAGTATGTATGAGGAAGGCATGCGTGCTGTCTGTGAGTGTGTATGATCAATCCACGAGCGCAAAGTTCCTCTTGCATGAATGTACATTTAATTAAGCACAACAGGCACCATTCACCATAAAGAAAAAACACACGGCCAGTAATCAGACTAGAAGGTCTCGTGTGTACACACATAATGGCAATGAAATGAAAACACGAATCTAATTAACGTATGATGCGCTGCTGCGTTTTCAGCTTGTTTTTCTAATTAGCGGATGCAGTACTTTTTCTTCCACGCGTTGAAATCTCCTGTGAGTTGGATGGCTATCTTTGGTATAGGCTTTCACTTTATGGTTTTAGTAGTATTAAGGGACTTCTGCCCTACCTCCGTATCCATTATAATTATTAACACATGCAAACTGTTCATGAACACGATTGATGGCAAGTCTGATAACAATAAACCCTACAGAATTAATTATCTGGAATAATGCCCAAAGGATAAGAATATTAGTTATTCTTGCCACGTGCCTAGCTAATCCCTCTTTAGTTGAAATTACTGAGTATTGTTTGTTTATATAATAAGTACGTAAGTATTTCTTTTAATTTTCAATTCACGACAAAATAAATTTAAATATCCATTGCGTAAAGGACAAATTATTTTAAATGCGTCATGTTGCTGGTGCATACATCCGGAGGTGGTTTTGTTTTGTCATGCATATGGATATTTAATGGGCCAACACCAATTGGGGTGGAGAGGAAGTCTGATGATTTCATGCGATAATCAGCATCTGTGTGCGCATACAAATGATACGTACTCAGCAGAAATATTATAGAATAGGGATCATTTGCTTTTCAGGGTTTTGGTAGATGTTTAGTTAGATATAGCAAACGATTGGGGCAGCAGCAGAAAAAGAGTATAAACGAACGGGATAACATGCGACACTGAGAAAAGTGTACACTGAGAAGTACACCGAAATACTGAGATACGAAATCAAGAACATATCACGCGACGGCGGTGGCGGCGGCGTGTGGAAATTGAGAATACAGAAAGGTGTGATGATGGTGGCTGGTGGTGGTTTTACCTGATCGGGCTTGCGACGCCGGCGTGTGGTGTCTGCTGCGTCCGCTGCTGGTGGAATCACCGGGCGAATCGGGCGGCGGTCGCGGCGGCGAGCCGAGCAGGGATCTTGGGTACGACGGCGTTAGACCGGTGAGCCCCGAGGGCACCCACATCTCCTCTAATGGAACTTTTCCGCGCGATTCCACCAGGCCGGGCGTCGATTGACTTCGACCCATTGCAGCTGCAATTCACATACACACACTCACTCACTCAGTTTGGGGCATACACATACGGGGGCGGATTGTCAACTTGCCCTAGATAATTCTATCTCTTTCGAGAGCCCATCGAAACATCCTCAAATATTTAGTCGGGCCGTCAGCGCGACACGCGCATTCCCGTGTAATACAATTATAGAAATTTCATTCGAAGTGACCCCGCCGGACTGCATATTTAATGGCACGACCGCCGCTCGCCCGACTACTAAATGGAGTATAATCGGCATTGATTTCGCTATTTTGCAGAGCTAACCAGGATCGCAATATTTCAGCGCGTCCGCTCTTGGAAAATCCGTCGCGTCGGTTTGGTGCGCGCCCGCAGAAGTGATTCATAATAGAAAAGGGCACACCGTTAAATATTCATCCTGCGAAGAAGACTTGCACCCGAGCAAAGTTTGCTTTAAACACATTCTCCAGCCGCTATATGCATAAACAACTATTTGTTTCTTCCCAGAAGACGGCGGCAGCATAGGGGGTCGCACTTACGTCTACATGCGCTCATCCATTAAAGCAAAAAGGCTTCTTTCTGCCTTCTCATCTCCCTCAGCTCTCTAAATCAGCCAAAAGCCTTTCTTCATTTGCCGAATGATATATTAATGGAGGTGGTGTACGCATCTAATCTTTTAAAATGTGCTAATAGCATAGGAGACGTTAATATCTTTGCAACATTACTTACTATGCAGCGTGCAGTACACTTTTAGATTGAGTTGACTGAAGTGGCCCCTGACAACTTTTAAAACAGCAACGAAACGTAAATGCAGTTTATGCTAATCTGAGCGTGTCGAGTGCTTGGCGACTTTATCTGTATCTACCGCAAATTGCGTTTGTGCATTTAAACATTGCCACTCCACTAACTAACCGACGCAATGTGCACGACTCGTTTCGTCGACGATGAACGCAAATCCGTGCGCACTTGTCTCGTGCCTATTAATGCAACGCGGAATGAAGTCCTTTCTAATTAAACGCCAGGCCACCGCAGGATGATTTTATAACGCTAATATGCAATTTTCGCCACTTTGCAACGCACAACTTTTTGACACCGCCAGCGAAATTCCACCGCACCTGGGTGAACGCGCCAAACTATAAATCGTTTGGTGTTTTTTGCGATCGTCTATCGGGAAAAAGTTTAACATTCTCGCCTGCCACCCGCTATCATAATTCCGCCGTCAATGTCTTTTCTATTACGGCGCAGGGCAGGGCACCTGATAAGATCTCTAATATGCGATGTGCAGCATTCGCTCGAACACATTTAATATCGAAAAAACATTTGGCGGAAATAATTTATGTAAATCGCGACGGCGCGCCGCTCCTGCAATATTCGCCCACTGATATTCTTGCTTTCACCATAGTTGATGGCGACCTTTCACCCGCCCGAATAACCGTATCTGGTGGATAATAATTCAGCAAAATTTGTTTCAAAAGCAATTTGCGAAATTGCGTTCGCTCCCTTGAATTTAAAAAAATGACGAACTTTATACTTTTATACTAATCTCTTCTTCGATTCGAGCGATCATAAAGGCAACGTATTGGAATCGTCAAAGCTTGCGCGCCAGAAATCCATTCGACCGTAATCGTTCGCATCACACACAAACGGCATTAGTTAAAGCGCGCAGCAAACCATCCAAAGAGATGGAAAAAGTCGCCGGAGAATTATAACAAATGTACACTGACCTTTTTCGAGCGGTGCTCGCTTATACTTCTCCAATCGTTTGACGGCAATCGCCTCAAGACGGACGCGCGCTGCAGGATATTCCTTGAGGACGTCCCACATATCCTTCTTGCTTAATACGAACAAATCGCTGTAGCCCACAGAGCGGACGCTCGCTGTTCGTCGGTTTCCTGTGGGGCAGAGAACAAGGTTGCCGAAAGCGGCGTGCTCATTATTTAAATATCACGAATCGTCTATGGCTTGCCTAAATGATTTCTCGTTAGCACTACTACACTTCCTCAGTAATGGCCATTAAGTCTTTAAGGATAAAGAGAGCTCGTTCGAAAGCATAGTGCATTAGATGGCAAAAAGGGGGGTAAGCACATGCTTGATAGTTTGTGAAAGAATGTTCATATAAATTTGAATTCAACTTTTATGTTTTCATGTTATGTATGGCCGACGAGTAAAATATTTAAGGCTTTTTTCGGGGGAGTAATCTCGCTTCGATATGCCCGTCGCGTCCGTGCATCTGCATTGCTCACATTCCCCAGCGGCGATCATATTTGGACGATTGCCAATGTTGCCGCCACCGCCGCCGCATGAGTCGTGTGCGCCCGATATAATTTCGCGCGCGCGTCATCGACTACCGCCGCCGTTGCCGCCCCCGGATTTGCCGTAGTGCGACGACTACATACGGCGCTTTGTTTACCCTCGCATGCTCGAATGCGGCTGCGGTCGTGTTCGAACAAACCCATTCGGCATTTCTCTTAGTCAATGATGCGCAAATTTGCTTCTAGAGTATTAACTTACAGTTTAGTTTCCTTTTACTTACGATCAAATTAAAACGCTATTTGATGTTTAAATGCGAGGTCAGTGCATCAATAGCATTAAAATTGCAACGGTAATCAACAAAATAATTAATATTGAATTGAATTTAATTGTAAAACCGCAAAATGAATGAACGAGCAAATATTCAAAGTACGCATTATTAGTAGGCATAATCAAAGCAATATCCGAATTTGTTCATATGATTATTAATTTAGATTTCAGGCGTAAAATAATTTAAGCCGCATATTTAATACGTTGCATATTTGCCTTTGATTATTTGTTTAATTATAACTTTAATAATAAATTACTGATAAATATCACTAGTACAATCGGTTTATTAAATAATTATGTGTTTGATTGCGTTTATTCGGAATTACCAGAACTAGCAAAATGCTTAATCAAACATGCCAAATGTGTTTGTCAAATAAAATCAATATCGTCATCATTACGATGACAGGAGAATCAAAAGAAGACAAGTACGAGGTCAATAGATTGTAAATGTCTGTTGATTGTTTTTGGCTTCGTCGTCGGTAAATGAACCGTTAAATTCCGTATTATAGCAATTTTTTATAAGCCCGCGCCTATTTTTCATCCTTATTCCAAAGAAGGCAGACATTAATACCGCGCGTACGCTTTTCGTAGTTTCGAATAACATTCTCGGATGGCCAATAAAAAGTTCAGAATGAATACAAATTGCAGAAAAGAATGTGAGATTGAGTAATTAAAAGTTATAATTACTAAAGAGGCGTTGGAGTGTAGTGAATAATTATAAAGGCGTTGACACTTTTCAAAGCAAGTTTTTCGCCCGCTTTGTTCGTTTTTCTCGATGGGATTGCTTGTTTTGCAAAATGTCAACGAGTACTTAAATTACATAAGATTTAGTTAGTCATAAACAAGCAAGTCCTGCATGCAAGATTCTGGTGGTGGTAGCGGTGGAATAAATTTTTAACGAAATTAGTTCAGATTGATCATATCAAAAAAGCGAAACACGCTCAGTCTTCAGTTTCACAACAACAGCAAACTTTCGACGCGCTGCGTTGAATGCGAATGATGTGCGTGAAACTGAAGCGCGTTAATTACTCAATGTATAGAGAGAACAAACGGAGAGAGTTACAAGAGGTTAATTCGAACAAGAGAAGCGCTTTTAAAACACACGAAAACTGTACCACCAATTTGGCTTGCCTGCTTGATATTTACCAAGGTGTTTACCTGCCGTGCCCATGTTCAGTATGGATATTTCACCGAAGTAACTACCTGCCTTCAAGGTAGCCAGCACACTGCGACCGTTATCGGCGACAACCTGCAACCGCCCCCGATTCACTATGTACATTTCTTTGCCCACTTCACCTGTAACCAAAAATAAATTTAAGCACGTCGTGCTCGGCGAATCACAAAATAACAAAATTTATTGGTTTCCTTTCAATAAAAGAATATGGGAGTTGCTAAATTAAATCAGAAATTGCCGGATTTAATTTAGCATTTACCTCTGTTCTTCCATTGAGAAAATTCAATTAAACAAGCGCAAAGTCCTTCTCGCCGAGCCGTCGTGATTTTCCCGATTTTCGTCCATACCGGAAGCACGTGGCTTTGTCAGTACGTAGCAAATTTGAATTTCCTGTTTTGACACGCGCTGACGTAAATGCGTACGCAGCCAGATGCAAAATTCGCTTTGTGCCCGGTTATGGTAAAAGGTTAAGCATGTGCTCGGCCAAAGTTTGATATTTAGATTAAAGTGATAAGTTGCACAGTTTAACATCTTAATGGTACGCGCAAACTTTGTTGAGGATGTCCTTTCTCCCTGTCTTTCTCTCTGCTGCGCTGCCTGCTCAAGTGCAATGGCGGCGGCACAACAACACACTTGACATCTCACCACAATCGTCCCGGGCACTCTGCAACATTATCACTGGCTGTGCATCATCCATTTACGCAAACTTGTCCGAGGAATTCCGCCGCCTTGTTTCTATAACATATTCATCGTCACGAGACACGTATGCAAAGCGCGACGAAGAAGGGTGAAAACTTTGTCGCCAACTTTCGCGGCTGCAAGCAACTTTTCGCTGAATTTGAAAACTTGCAATCGAATTTCGTCTTCATTATAATCAAATCCCAAGAAATTTTGAGCGCGCAGATGTAAAGCTGCACAATTTATGATCCTTCAAATATTTTCGGTTCATGGGGCGTTTTGGGGGGTGGTAATTTAATTATTTACCTTTTCGACAAATGTAGTCACCAGGTGAAAAGAGCACGGGGCGTAAACGCAGCACCAGCTCGCAGAGGAAGCCCGCCTCCGTGTTCTGAAAGATTTCGACGCGCTTCAGCGTATCGAGATGCACGTTGATGGCAATTTCCGCTTTCAACTTGTCCGGCAAGCAGGAAACGGCACGCTCTTCATCCGAGCACTTCTGCGTCAGCCACAGATAATCGAACCACTTGATCACCTTCACCTGCAGGTGGTTCGGCACCCGCCGCATCCGCATATACGTCTTGACGCCATCCAATTTGGCTGTAACCAAAATCAAATTCTTAGTTTACAAAATAGTTCCCTCCGCAAGCGCTGACATTTCGCAAATCTAAGAATCTACATATAATTTATAAATAATGCTAGATGGGTGAATGCTCTATTCAAACAGGGGTTGTTTATGTATAATATAGGGGGCAGTCCGTGTCACAATCACTTTACAAGAGAATACATTCAGAGACAAACTAAAATAATCTTCTTGTCGTATTCGCTTAAGAAACACTGCCTTCTCGCTTATACCTATTTAATAAGCGAATACACAATGTGCGTATAATTCTTAAATAAAAGTCAGCTGTATTAAACAAAAATCTAGAGAAATATTATTAAATCTTGCTGGGTTCTATTCATATTATTTATCGCTAAAAGTTCAGTGGCAATCTAAAAATAGCAAAATTTAAACAAAGTTTTTATACTCATTTAAAATTCGCTATTTCGTTATTATGAATTGGGGAAAGCATTCAAAATTACATACAAAGCTCATTCAGTTTTATGAATAAATATTTCATCAATTTTTCTTTAGATTAATTAAAATTTTTTAAAACATGTACAGCGCTCATGTGAATAATGCGCGTTGAATTTATGCACCACGAACGGTGCCCGCCTAGTTTTCGTCGACGTTTATATCTTTGACGCTATTGAATAATGCAGGAAGGAATTGGTCGACGAATTACTTCCCGAAGTTGCATATTATTAAGTAATCGAGGCAATCGGCGAATGGGTGCGCGCGCGCTCTTTGTAGAAAGATTAAAAAGTTTTAAAGGACTTTAAACGAGTCGAGACTACCCTATGCGCGCAAGCAATTTTTTTTAGTCTTTTGCTACATTCGAATCAATATTAAACATTCCTCTGTCGAGCGAGCACGGAGAACGGTGCACGGTGAAATTGGCAGCCGACACGTTATGTTCATTGCAATAAAATAATGAAATAGTTACATCTGCATTGCGAAACGCTTATGCACTTTTTCGCTTCGCGTAGTCGCAGGACGAACGAGCGACGGGTTGTCGTCATTTTTTCCCTGGCATACCTAACGTCGGAAGACATCCAACATTTTTCTTTTTTTCTCTCTCACCGTTTTCTTCTCCATCACTTCCTCCACCTTTTTCGTCCTTTCTTTCACTTCCATCACGCGCGCTACCGTCGTATAATTTATTTCGCACTAACGCAGACGCGTTACGTCTAATTTAATGTCCTTCGTACTGTAACTCTCTGCCGCTCGCGAGCGCTATAAATATTTTATTCCTGCCCGCCTGCAACGTCCCGTCGCATAACAACGCGAGGGGTTTTATTTCGTCCAATGCACGGGGAACAGGAATGACACTTTTTAGTTACAGTCATGCTTCGTTTGCGTATAATTCGCTTAACGTGCATTTTGTTTTGTTACAATCACGCACAATCTAATCCGCACATTTTTGTTATTCCATTTCGTATAATTTAATTCCCGGAAATAATTTGAAACTATCCAAATGCAAAATTTGTGTATGCTGCATCAACTTCATGGCGCAATGAAATTGTTTTCCTTATTTTCCACTTTAATTCAGCGCACTTCAAACCGGAAATGTGCACGCTGCGACAGCACAAGAGATTTGCCCCAAAAATGCACAGTACGAACATGACAGACTTTATATCCTTCGACCCTTAAAATCCGCATTAATTTATATCCAACAAGGCGATGTCCAAAAAAAGCGAGCAAACGCGTAAACCTTGCATGTTCCATACATACACTCAACGCATAATAAATTTCAATCCAAACGCGCGCATAATCTTGGATATAACAATGTCTCTCCCTTTTTCCCATCGCGTAAAAGTTGCCCGGAAAGAGAATGCGAACGCATAGAAACACAAAATTCGTTCATTTATTTCGTGATGAATTACCCTCCATTACGTTTTGCATCCTATAAACTTTCTTATAATGTTAGTTGTATAAACGCGGCCAACTCGTTCCGCAAGTTTGATGAGCTCGAAAATGTTCTACTTAAAACGCTTTGAATAAGTATCATAATAAATAATTGCATTCCTAATGAAGTGCTTCATAAGATTTGCATTAAATTCGTCGTTCTAAGATGATTATATAAATGCGTTCCAAAACTTCCATTGCAATAATAATAATATTTAAAGTTTTATTTGCACAAATGAAATATTATTTTTCAACGTTCGTTAATGGTCTCTAACTTTTAAACTTTTACGGCAACTACTAAAAACTTTTTAAATTAGCAGTAATTACTCTAAATCTTATTAATCGTAAAGCGAACATTTCAGTTTGAATAGTGGAAAACACATTTTACTTGGCAATAAAACAATATGTGTTGATGTACTCTTCAAATATTTATCGAAATCGACCAATTAGCATATTAGATTGACACAAACGACAAAATTAGTATGCCAAAATAGGCGCATATGAGCGTATTTCATAATTAGAAGCGATAAATCCGTAACGTATAATGAATTGTGCACGGTGGCTGCAATTATAGATAATAATTTACATAAATTTCATCGTAGCCCGTGAATCATATGATTGCATCGGAATACACATAATTTAAATGATGGAAAGAATAATAATTATATTGTGCGCTGATTGAATATATGACAATAGGTCGTTTAAGTGCAGACAGAGTGAGAGACAACGTGTAATTGGTATTTCACAATTGCAAATTGGCCAATTTCAGGCGCAACTTTATTAAGCGATACGCTGGGACAATTTATTTACGCGTTCACGCGCTCGCGTTTCACAAAACTATGATGTTTAAGCGACGAGTGCCCAAAACGTGGTGTGCTGCTCCTCTACGTTCGCAACCGAATTAATCCGCTTCATTCTGCAGGGAATTTCCCCATTTATATACACACCACACACTCTGAACACATACGGCGATCCCGCGCACGTGTTCGTATAATTTGTAAACCCATTTGCAAAAACACATTTGATTATTTCTGTAATTGCTTTCCCTCGTATTATTTGCATAATAGTCATTGATTAATTTCCAGCTTCCGTCGCTTTCCACGTTGACTATGCGCGCAATAATGGCGTTATTGAATTTATTCATTTGTTTCAATATCCTGCATGAGTTTTGTTTGTTTTTAAATTTAAACAATGTTTATTAAAAACAAACTTGTTCAAACTTTTAAATTCCCTAAAGACATTTATTTGCATTTGACGTATATGAAAGTTTTGTGATTATTTTAAAAACCAGTAAGCATTGTTATTTTGTCTTTTTACGCCGATCTCCTTCTTCTGACGAAAAATAACTAACTGGATTTTGAACTTTTTATCATAGTTTCGTTACTTGTCAAACTTGCTGTATTGGCAAAAGTTGTCGGCTGGCGTCTTCGTAAAATACTTCATTTTTCTAATAAACTCAATCCATCTCGACTTAATATTCTGCTCGAATTAATTACAAGCATATAATAGCCTTTGATTTTCAACTTTTCAGCCACCGAAATAGAAGCGTACGCAAAACTTTTGCGCAAAACGTTTGTAATCCAGCGACCACCCTCACCAGCCAAGCCAACCTCCCCGAAAAGAGTTAATCCACTCTAATGCACTTATGAAAGCCATTGGAGAAGTAAAATCCGTAATCCTTTTGTCATCATTCGGCGGCGCGCAATTAGTGCGACGGTTGAATTAATTAAAACATATTGGAGCTGTGGTTTTTTTTCCAATGTACCTCAAACGCCCGACGAAGTATGCGTAAGAAGGAAGAAAGTAAGAACAGCGAGGCGGAACAATTTCCTCGTCAAATTCTTGCAATTTCATATTCGCCAGCGGCAGCGAACGCAAACAAAACTTGACACAAGTTTCGAATAACTAAGACTACGCCGCCGCCACCATCGCCGCCGAACAAGACAAAGTTGTGCGAAGGGCGCGCGCGCTGATGGAAAAGCGAAAAATAATTATCTCTCTTTATATTATACTCACACACATACAGAAAGATAAAGCATGCACGGTTCTAACAATGCATGAGGCGCCTGTTATCGCTGAATTTTTGGCGAAGAGGGACAAACATTTTTAATGCAAATGAGCGTCCTTGTCACGCGCTCCTGTCATATCCACAAAGGGACGCTTCAAGATAACACGTTCCTCTCTCTTCTCGTCGTCGCCGGCGTCCTTCGTTTATTCGAGTTTTGTCCAATAAGCTCGAATTCAATGGGCCAAAGGTGCGTACGCGTTTGAAGGACAGAATACTAAAGAGAAGAGGACCAATCAACTTCTTCACGCAATTATACAACTTAATTAACTCCGATTTGGTTAGTCCTAACGTGCCCAAAATATTCTGCGTAAATAAAATAATTACTGGCCGTTTGTTAGACAACCAAACAAACAGCAATTCCACGAAAATGCTAAAAATGTAATTATGAATGTAAAAAAGTTGTACTTATACGCTTAAGGTTAAATTGTAACTTTAGCATATTTAGTGCATTCACTGGATAATCGAATTAGCAAACAAACGTGCAGGATGCATCACGAAATAAAACGGTCAGGTCGACGGCGTTGTCGCAATTATTTTCGTAATAAAATGCAGCACTATTCTCTCTGCGCTTCTGTGCGTCTTTGCGTTTGTTTACTTTCAGCTGGAGCTCAGTAACTTTTCCTTCTTCTTTTCCGCAAGTTTGCAATTTTATTATATTTTTCCACGACGTAAAGTGGAGCGCAGCGCACAAAATGCTTAATAATTAATTTCGTCTATGACTTGGCGCTCTTCTACTTGTTGTTGTTATTTCATTCCAAGGCGTTCCGCAAGAGTTAGCAGGCAACGTAATCGAGCATGAGCTATTATTACTTTTTCTCGTCAACTTGCAACCAAATTATTTTTTCATTTAACCGAGTCATCATTTCTCTCGCAAATGATAAATAAATAAATATGAAATCTCAGCGTTCGCAGAGCTATATTCCAGCTACTGCCACTACTAAATTATTTCATCGAGGGGGCGCAATGAGTTTATTTCGTTTCAGCTGCTGCATAAGCAGATGATGAGTTTATAACGCCGTTTACGCAAGCTGAAGAGGAACAATAACGCAAAACGCTAAAAGTACACATGAATGATGGCGCGCAACGCAAAGCAGCCGAAAGTACTCAAAAGTCCCCTTTTTTGCGCTTGTCACTTTAGAGTATTAAGGATTCCCAAGCATTAAAGATCGCCTTCACGACGTCGCCGACGCTGGCAATGCAGACAGGACGAGCGCCAGGACGAAGTGACAAAAGAGGACGCAGCGCGACGATGATGGATTTGAGTTTTGCACTGTGCGTTCGGCATGCTTTTATTATCGCGACTAAAAGCGCAGACGTTTGTTCTTTTTGGCTTTGACTTTGTTATAGGCGTGTGTGATTTTTATTTCATCAGAGCCCCCGAAAAAGGAGAAATGTTTGAATTAAAGGCCAAACACGGAGCGGAGCGCGCTACGATTATAAAAATCTTCATGGAATTTTTATGTTTTTTTGCTTCAAAAGCGCAAAAATTCAAATGTATTTTATTTTGCGTGATAGATATAAATTTTAACCAATAGCGATTTTATTTTCTATCTATAAATTCCACATTCTGCATAGCAATCGCGCCATAAACCCAAATTTTATCAATGTTTCAATTTTGATAATCGCTGGAAATGAACGAGCAACACGCGTTGAAAAAAGCTATTCCACTACTGCGTACATACGCGTGATACTTTTATTTGGCGGAAAACAAATTTTTATTCTGCTCTATTGATTTCTGCTATTAATAGACACTATACATTTTATGCATTTTTGCACTGTGGTTATTTTGTAGCATTGCATATGTTGGATACACGTACGTATTTTTCCGACCTCATTTCGGTGAAATTGAATTTGCTAACGCACACACACAATTATATAATATATGTTTTATTTCATTGCAGTTAAGCCCGGGTGCAAAAAGTTTAATGAAAAAGTTGCATTCGCGGCTGGAAAGTTGGACGTTTATAAATTTCCAACCACTCGAGAGCCCATATTTGCCCGGTTCGTTCATACTTGAAAACCTGCAGGTGAAGAGCAACGTTTGGAATCAAAAGGTTGAATTGCATCGTTTACGTTTTGCCCGTTTGCTGCATTTGATATTTTTTTCCGGCTGCATTAATTTCGCCGACGCATTTCGTTCACATTTCAACTTATTAACGCGGACGCTTGCGGATGGCTTTTGACTTTTGCGCAACGTCTCCGCAAATTGCAACCTGCATAAAACGCAAATGACTTTTCGAGGTTTTTATCATCGCAGAAATAATGATGTTATAATTATCGCATAAGTAAGCACTCTTTCGTTTGTGCAAAGCACTCGCGAACAAAGGTTTCCTTCTTTATATTGTTTTTTGTACGGCGTACGTCACTAATGAAATCGTAGCGCTTGTGCGAACGCGCGAAATAAAAGTGGTTTTGTTGCCAAATATGAGCGAAGGTTACGTTGACGTCCCAATAAAAAAGTATCGGGGGCGGCAGTAAAAGTATTAGGCGCGTACACTTTGTCTCGAGGAGAGAACGATTTAATTGCATTTCGTATGTTGTTGTATTATTTATGTAGCAGGACATATTGTTTCTGCGCGTGGTGTGCGCTAATAATAAAGCGAAACGCTTTCCAAGCCCAACTATACACGTCCCAAGTGAATTTTGTGGGCTTCTCCTCGGCGTTTAGAAAGCGAAAATCTCAGCCGAAATCGACGCAATCTAAATGTAAATGCGACGACACATTCAACCCTTTTTGGCCTCGCGCGTTCGTTCGGTTTAACGCGTTTTGGCAACGGCATTCGTCTTTGCTGGCACACAGCCGCCTCCTGCCCCCCTGCGAACGTTAACGCGCTACGTGTTCGACAAATATTAGCACTACAGCAGTGCTGATTTACATCGCGCAAGCAACTTTAATCCACTCGCAATAATTTATTAGCACGATTCCGAGTGCCCTGCCATACTGCTGTTGCTCTCGATTGCCAATCCTTGTACACTCCAAGCATAAAAACTCCCACTCGTGTTTATTAAATGCCCTGATCCATTGTGCACAACAGGTAAAGTTTGTAATGCTTCATAACCGTATTTATCGTTCGTCTGTATTTTTTCATTTCACTAGTGCAATGATTTAAAACCTTCATAAATTACCAACTTTTTTATGGATTTACTCCTCGCAATATGGAAAGAAGTAATAAAGTACTTATCTTGTTCAGATGTGATATTATCCTGCGTATTTTTTATCACAAGTATTTGCCTAATTTCAAAATATCTCGAATAGCTTGAAAGTTATGGAAAAACTCCGTTTTCGTTATGTTTGAAAAGTTTTCTGCCAGAAAGAAATCCGAGTATTTCATTCATAAGACCCCTGTTTTGGCCAATAAAATGCATTATCGCTGGATATCAATCACTTGTTGTATTGTTTTTATCCTTGTTATCCTTTAAACACCCACGTATTGTCTCTAACACTCTGTTCGGAAAGTTGAAGGCTCTATTTTCGATTTTGTGAATTACAAATGCAGATATTCGAATGAATGTGCGTATAATCGAGAGGCTGGTGTCTGCGCGTGCTATGCAGGAGTCAATGTCATTCGGCGGCGGTCCAGAGTGGTGAATGTAGGACACGCCGAGTTATTTTTAGATGGAACGGTGCCATCGATCCGTTGGGGGGAGATACACTGCGGCTATTTCGGGATCGCGCCGCGCCGCACCGCACACCCCACTCGTCCTTATGCGCGCATTCGTTTGCTGCGTCCTGCAGCTGGAGAAGCCAACGAGAGGTTACGCGCGCGCGTCTGCAGCCGTCCTCCCCGCGCGCGTTTAACGCGAGAGGGCAAATTGCCAGCCGTTATCCTAGGTAAATACGGCAGCGCGCCCTCTGCCACTCCACTTGGCGCACACGCTTACTTGGGAAATTAACTGTAGAAATTTTTCCAACAACAACAGTTACGCTGCACAAAAAGTGCGTTCAACATCAAGTTCGATACTCTCGGGTCTCAGTTCATTGCAAATTCATAAAGATGAAGAAATATTTTATTTTCTTTCCCTATTTACGCACATCCGCATTCCATTATTTATGATAATTGAATGCAATGTTAAAAAAGCTGAATTAACTTATTGTAATCATATAGAGTTTGTATTTGTTTGTTTGATATGTGCAAATAGTAGAAATGCAAATGCAATGTTTGTGAATGTCTGAGAAATCCATGCCGCCTCCGCACGTATATGTTGATTTATTGCATTAAATGGCATGCAACGAACTCGTATAATTCGCTGCATACGCGCAACCAACTCGCAAACAGCCACTACGCCAAACTTATAATTATATAATTCAACTTTGTGCGTCGCACGATGCGTCAGAGCAAAAGGCATTCATGAAATCCACTTACTAACTGCACGACGTAAGAAGTTGTCTATGACTTAGGTGCATAAACAATATGCGTGTGGCTCTTATTATGCATTATATTATGACAAACTATATGCAATGACAAATTATGGCACAATGTGCGTGCTCAAAGTGCGGAAAATGGCTGCGCGCGCTAACTGCATAATAATAAGTTTGCTCGTTCAAATTTAAGTAGGCCTCATTAATAGTATCAATAAAAATTTAATTAATTGTGCCATACGAGTGCATTAGACACATATTTTTTATGCATTTGCACTGGCAACAGATGCTATTAATAACATTCGTGTTTTCTATTTTCGTATTAATACTTGTGTAATTACACGATGATAATTTAGTGCCAATCATAAATTCCTACATAAGCGTTTTATCTCGCATTTTTATAGGACTTATGTTTGCGCGATATTAATGTCTGTTTCTTCTGCGTGGAAATTAAAAACGTGCGCTCCGAAGTGCAAAAAACGCAAGTATCATTAGAGAGAAAGCTGGGTCGTGAACACAGCGTATGATAAAGCAATTCTGAGGCGCAGGTTTGATGGCAAATAATCGCGAATGGTGCCGTAAAAATTGATTGGTGTTTTTCTGACAGAAGCGCGCCTCGCGAAGGGGTGTTTTTACTCGGAACGAGAGCGCAAGCAATCCAATTGACAGAGTGAGTGCTGAAACGCTCGCCGGAGTACACATTTTTTATTTACAAACGAAAATGAAGCCATCACGAACCTCAGCTAGGTAAGCAAGCAAGCAAGCAAGCAGCCCGCAATCGCAGACGTCTACCCCGTTTACGTTTCGCTTTACTTCGCCATCGTCGCCGCCACCACCACTGCCTCCCTGTCCCCCCACACCCCTTGTACATACCTAACTGGAAAACGCGAAGAAGAAGGACTCACTTTTCGCGCAACAAGTGCCTAATAAGTCACGGAAAACCACGGCGACATTCGACGATTTTTCTCACCCCTTGAGCAACAAGAAATAATACTACACACGTTGGCGACATCTTCATTGCGGCCCTTTTTTCCATAGTGTGAAAACATTGCCTATTACAAATAGTACGTATTACGTTCTGGAGGAAATAAAATATGTACAAATATCCACAATAAATTTCATTTTTGACGTGTTGCAAAAAAATATAAGAAAAGTATGTTTTCTCATAAAAGACGAACAATTCAATGACGTGATTTGATTTTATGTGTTTACTTTTTTTCCTTCCCGCGTCCTTTGCGAGGCTTTCATTTCATGCGCCTTTTATTTTATGTATTATTTATTTCGTATTATATAATATTTCATGTTGAACGTAAATATGTTATAAATAAAGAGAAAGTGATTGACAAACAAAGTTGCGAGCACGAACGGGTGCGGAAAGTTTTAAAGTGCGTTATAAATCCGCGCAACTCTTCGTTTTGTATAAAGCAGACGAATGCGATGCATTGAAAAGCAGGACGAGACCGAAGGGGAACGCATTGCAAAAGAAGGCGCGCTATTAGGATGGCTGGCATGCCAGACAGTTCGTCCGCTCGCGAGTGAAAAGCACAAGGCGAAGAAACGAGCGAACGAACGCGCTCCGAATAGTAACACAACGCATATCCTTCGGTTGGTCCTTATTGCCGTCGCCCGGAGTCATCGCAAGCGCGCGCGTCCGCATTTTTGCATCCGGCATCCGCATCGGCGATAGCTTTGACGCTCACTTTTTTCCTCGACGGTTCATTATGCGTACAAAGTGCCTTTGCGCGCCTATAAATATCATATATTATCTTATTGTATTTTCGTTAGGCGCGCGCACAAAGGAAAGCCTATTATGTGTTATGCAGCGTAAAGAATAGCGATTGAATTTAATTTATGAGCATCTAAACATTGAACTTTTGTAAGTATACTTTATTATCAATGACGAACATTCGTTTACAGGCCAATGAATTCCAGTCCATTGGCAGTACTTAAGAGCAGGAATTAAGAAAAGGAAATAACCGACCGAGGAAATGAAGTGCCTTTTACTGTTGGTGCGCGCCATTATTCAAATGCATTTGGTCGGCCTAATTAATGGAAGCGATTATAAGCCAGCTGTATATCTACTTAGCGATTCCCTCGCTCGTTCGCTGGTTCGTCTGCTGTCTGCTTGCCTTTACTCTTCAGCAGGCAAACTCGCAAGTCAGCACCGCAACCCATTTGTGGAATACGCGCACGCGAACAATGTGTGTGCCTCTGTTACTCATTGTCATTGCCGCCGCGCCGAATTTTCAGCGGCTGCGTAATAACCAAACTTGCCCGGGGAAGATTTCTATTTAATTGTCATACGCATTAACCAAATTGATATGATACTCTGCCATTTACAATGGGGCAATTTCAATTAAGATGTGATTACAAATGTTTTCAGTCATGCCGTTCAACTTGAATGCTGGGTATTAAGTCAAAAAAGGGTCATCAGAGAACTTTACGTTTATGACAGCTGGAAATACCTTCATATTAATTAAGTTGCTGAATTACAAGTAAATATCCTTGGAAATATTTTCACTCTCAAATTTTTACAGTTTCGAGTTGGTTTACACAGATCATTTTCACGTTTACCGTAAATTGTTGATGCGAAGACAGGACGAGACAAGAGAGTGAAAATGTTTTGCGTCTCGTGACATGGGCCATTAAAGCCTTATTTCCAAGATTCTAATCGCAACTCGTCACCCGCAGCCAGCGAGCCGGGGAGCAAGTGTGTCAAAAGGTATCCGAAATTTCCATTTAAATATTCATCATCTATTCATGGCTGCGCGAGCAAAATCTCCGGAGATTATGACGCGCACACCGCCGCCGCCGTCGAAGGGAAATCCTTCATCCACCTTCGGAACTCGTACATGTGCTACCAGCACAACGCGCATTTGATTTTGATAATGATGTGCTAATTCACACATGAGTTACGTGCCTTAATTATGCAAAAATCGTACACGTTGTTTAAACATGAAAAACAACCCCGTTCCCAATTACAATCCAGCACGATTGAAATAATAATGAAGTAAACTCAATCGAAGCGAAATCAAGAGAGTTGTTTGAAGTATATGAAATTGAAATAACACTCGCTGAATGGCGAAATGAAGAGATGAATTATAATGTGCGGATTATGCTGCAGTGCTATGGATTAGTAATATGATAGATATATTTTGAAACAGTGGGATTATCGATTTTATTAATACAACTGCTAATAAATAGACTGAACGTGTTTCGCATGCAGTAATTGTGCGCCACCAACCGAAATCGCATAAACCCATGGCTGCAGTAGTTAGTGAACATTACGAAACGAACGCATCGCATAAACGTACATCAGCCGGAGTTTCGGGCTGAGCTTTGAAACTCGCGCGCATAAAATATGCACCATTATGAAATAATGCGAAGCATTTGCTAGCGGGTTTGGTCTAATGCGGCGTGAACGTAACTATAAAGCGAGAATTTATCTGCGCATCATCATGTGTGACATTAATAAGACCTGACAGCATGCACATGTGCCCTTTATCGAAATGACTAACCGTTTTTCGGTGAAGAGATAATGGAGTCTATCTCTCTGTACGTGGTACTCCTTTTTGCGCTAGAGAAAAACGCGAGCGCGACATAGCAACAAATAAAAAACTAGCAACATCACTATGATGTCGACGAAGGCGAATATTAATCATGCTATTCACACCGCTAACCTACCAACAATTGCATTCTATTTCTCTTTAACAATAAATCATGAAAGTTGCTTCGCTTTGGATTTCAACTAGCTGGCGCGCGCGCTCGCGCTCTTTAGCCGAGCGAAATTAATTAGTAATGATTATGATTAATTGTCGCGTCGCGTTGCCGCTGGCAGCTGCATCTCGGCGAGATTCTTCGCTTTGGCGCTCGCTGCTTCTTGTCTTGTTTATGCCTTTAGCACTTTTATTCGCGCATTTTCGCAAAATTTCGACGGCGACGAACACACATTGCTGCAATATTGTTCATCATCGCGCTTAGCATACGCGTCGCTGGCGTATCATCAATTTTCGATGACACGTTGTTCCATATATTAATTAAGTTTCGCGTACAATAAATTGAAAATTATCATATCATTAAAATAAATTAATAAATTAAAATGCAAATCGTATGTAAATCACAGAGCGACATTAAATTAAATTAAATTATACTTTTTTGTGTGTGCCGCGTTTAATGCGCGCGAAATTATTAAACAAACAACAATCGAACGTATGTAAAAGCGGTGGGAAGCCAATTAATAAAAGCCGTTGATCATGTGAAAAATTAATCGCACTTTGATGCATCACAGCGCAAAGCGTTATCGAGTGATGGGAATAAATGCATTTCAAGCTATTAAAAGCAGCGCGTTCGTTCATTTTTTTCCTGGCATGGGTTGTATGAGACTCCCAGCAATTTCCTGTAGCAATTAAAACACTGCTGTAACGCTCAATCACTCACGAGACGTTGCTGTAAAATGACGATTTTGAGTGAGATAGTAAAGTCGTAAAATCGATGATGAGCGTACAAGAAAAATTCAGCAGAGATAAAAAAGCGTGAGTTCACAGAGTACGTCGACAAAGCGGTAATTATCATGAGATTAATTGGATCGTTTATTTTGATTACGACGAATGAAGCGCCACTGCTGCTACTGCGTGTCGGGGGGATGCAATAAAGGGTGTTGCGTACGGGGGCGGCGAAGAAGATATGCGGACGTCGCAGCACGCAAAAATGTAGCAGGAATGAGTTAATAAATTTCGAGCGCTTTGCGATCTTGCGCCTGCTGCTTGCTTACTTACTTATGCTTACTGCCCCCAATGTTTAGGTGCTCCGAGTGGCGGCGCCGCTACTGCGGTGTTTGCCATTTCGCAGCGAAATGCCTTTCGTACGTGCCCCATTTAACCAGCGGATGTAATTAATATTTTGTGAAGCAAGAGTCTAATGAAATTGAAAATTGCCAATTATCCGGGGGGCCGTTTTCTAGTGTTTCGCGAGGCGCAATCGGTGTTAAGATTTTGATTGATTTATGTTGCGTACGCGTAAATCTTAAATCTTTTGTCATTTATTGCTTGAATGCGAGCTCTTAATTAAAAAATTCATTAAAAGTCATCCTAAACGTTTGAAATTAAATTATTCCGTACCTGCAAAGTCTTAATAAACTCCTCGAACATTTCGCATGTAAATTGCTGCCACTTAAAGGTGGTTTCGGTAAAAATAATTCCATTTGCATAAAACAATAAAATTAATACGTATGAAACACGTGTAGGCCGCTACCGCCGCCCTCCGAATATGAATGAATGAATGAATGCATAATAACATTGCGCGCAGCAATTTGAAAACAATGCAATAAATGTTTAAACGCGCCCTCGTCCTTTTCGACTTTATGTTATATAAAATGTAGAGCAGCGAGTGCGCGCTTAGTGTTACGCACATATGCGCACAACGCAAATGAATTGTTTGCTCAAAAGCTCAGTATGAAAGCTCGCTTCACAACATTCGGCAAGCACAAATGGAAAAGTACTTTTCCATACACTAATTTGCAAACGCATATGGCACGTGTGTCCGCCGAGAAATTTTTAATTGGACTTTGTCCAACGTCTAATTGTGTCCACTCGTAATTTTTGTTTTATTTTTGTAGACTTGACAAAGTCGCAAAAAATGTTGAATTATGTCGTGTAAATTACATGCGCAAGTATTGCTTAAATCCGAGTGAGTAACTATGAAAAGATATTGATAAAGTCGGACGCTTTATTAGAGCGAATAAAAGTGCTGATTATACGAATAAGTAAAAGCCGCGTGCGCCCAGCTCTTGGAACGTGCGCTCGTAATTAACTGTGAGCTGATTAAGATTTCGCATGTCCGGGGAGATTTCGCAGGCTTTATTTATAGAAGCGCAAGGCGAGAGAGCTCGAGTAGATGAGGGGGTGAGTTTCACCGCGGCGCGAAGCATGTATTCAATAGCGCGTTGAATTCGCAATGTGCAGCGAGTGGGTGCGATGAGATACAAGAAGTACGGGGGGATGAAAGCGGGTGCGCAAATGAGTTCTGCAACTCAATTGTATTTTCGGCCAGCTAATAATAGGTGTTTGCGCGCACCGAGTGCATTGGGCATGCGAGGTTTTGGCGAAAAAGCCGCAAAACCCCAAACGATGTTGAATGCATTCGCGAATATGAGTAGTGACCTCAGCTCATGCGATGTCGCACAATGCGAGCCGCTCCGAGTTATGAATGCATTGTTGCAATGCAGCATGCAGTTGCATTTATTCTGCAGTTTATTGTTTCCTCGTTTAAACAAATACGGGTGAAATGGGCACGCATGACATATGTTTAATTAACTGTGATATTATGAGTAAATATTTAAAAGTTTCGACTGCGTCCAAAAATCAGCCGCTGTTAGTCTCGCTTGTGCGCTGACAATGAAACAATCTAATTAATGTTGCATTTACTAAATTGTGTTTGCACAACGCACGCGAATATAATTATGACACGTTTCACTTACATTTCATGCATGATGAAATGGAGCTGCATGGCTCCTGTTGTTATTATAGCAATGGCAATTAAACGCCAGGGCGAGTTTGCGTGTTCAAAAATTGCATCATGCGCATTGCGCATTCACCATTCTCGTCTGCCCTTTACCGCTCCCAGTGTTCCTGCCCCCGCATCTCTGATGACGTGAACGTGTTGTTGCAAATTAAAGGAAATTACAGTTGAAACTTGCCTTATGTCCCATCGTCTCGTATGTGCTGTGCACAGCCTCAAGTTTACACGTATAATTAGGACACTAATATGTATTGTACGATGCGCACAATGCAAGGGACTATCTCCAGTGTCATTATTTCTAATTGCTTTTGTTGCTTTTGTTTCGTTTTTCCCGTTTGCATTGTGCCAAATCGCACACTTACTATTCATTGAATTTGTGCGTTACGAAATACAATAAATTAATCATCAACTTCTCAACGTGATGGAATTTTATTTGGAGTACACATTCGCAAATTGTATGTTGCTTGTTAAATTAAGAATGTGAAGCGAACGAATGCGAAATATGTATGAATTATTATTGTAAATCTTTCCGGTACTGGAACGCACGCAGAGCAAGCAGAAATCTGCACTGCTTGCACTTTATTCATGCATGTTCGACTAGCGTCCCGAGCGTTGGTTTTGTATGCGAGTGGGATGTCTGCACACGCGAACCTGTATTTTTAACAGCACGTTAAATTTTTTATTTTGCCGTCCGCACGCGTTTACGCTATAAGCATTTCGTTCTTTGCGAAATGCCTGAATGTAAAATGTTGCGTCTCTGTGCAGAGGTCTCATCTGGCTTGCGTCGCATCTTCGGAATATTCCATCGCGTTTTGTATGCGCTCGCCGAAGAAAGGACGAAAGAAAAATGTAACTAACCCGATATTGTGTAAGCAAAATGCACACAGTGAGCAGTAGACTAGGCACGTTTGCTTCTTAGATTGTATTACGTGCACTGCTACTTGTTATTTTGTGCTTCTGTAGGTATTTTCCTTTGCCAATTTGTGACACAAATCTTGAAGAGTTTCTTCGCTGAAATGAATGAAATATCCTGGCGTGCAATCAACAGGTATAAATGAATTTTTATGACTGTAAGCTGTGGATTTGCAAACGCAGCAAAAGCGATTGACTCATGTTTTGATTAGTCGAATTGTACCTCGCAGAGTTTGCTTTCTCAGCAGGAGTTGGATCGAGTGATAAGAGTGAGTACTAAGTGAAATCTTTTTCTTCGTCGTCCTCGGAAAAAAGAGGCTTTGAGAACTTTGCTACGTGTCTGGATCAAAGCCCGATTACTTTAAGTCTACTCGTATCACGTGCTCCATCACCATACTCGTAATTCATTTTATTTAATTTTTTATACGCATTACTTTTTTCCGATTTAGATTATCTTCACGTGCAGTCTTATTAATATTAATGTTAATGGCAAACATAAAGTGATAACTGTTTGAATTACTGTAGTAGTGCATAAAAATTCGTATGAATTCTGACAGCGCTTGAATATTTTCGCCGCTTGAAAATTGAATAATCCAACATTAATCAAATGCGAGTTGCATGTTGTTCGAACTGCACAATGAATGAAATATTCCAAAGTTTCGCGATGAATTCCACGATAAATGACTGGTCTCAATGGCATGTGCAGTGAGCGCCGTTGGAAAATATTTGCAAAAGATTTCGGGCGTGCAGGCGAAAAGTTTGTACGCGCACTGACGTTGAGAATTTGCAACTCTTGCTTGCACTTTATGCATTCAACGTCAATGTGTGAGCTTTGTGCATGGTTCAAAGTTGGCTTTGCCATTTTGAGAATGCAGTCGGATGAAATGTAAAACTCACTACTGCACCTCGGCCATTCCTATTTGCTATTTACATAGAAATTATTTAATTAACATGTCAAATTATTACGACACTACAAGGTAAATTAATATTTAGAATCCTAGTAATTTAGTAAACTCCGTTTTCGAAATACATTTCGAATGAATAATGAAGAGTTACTTTGATAGACAAATCTCGCAAAGTGCATTCAGGAAGAAGTAAACATCTGAATAAATAAAGCGTTTGCTGGTAGTGCTTAAAAAGAAATGAAGTGCATAAGAAGACTTATTTTGTACGAATGTAAAGACGAGTTGCACTCGCTTGCTCGTCGCCGCAAACGCCGCAACATTATTCATTTATATTGTGTTTGCGCGAATTATTAATTGCGCCCTTATCTTTTTCCGCAATCTAAATTTAGCGTCGCCACCGCCACCGCACTCTCAGTCATTGCTTTCATACGGCTGTCCGCCCCCTTATGTGTTTCCTCTGCCGCCAACTCTTCATACAGCGACTGCAATGCCCACATTACTCGTAACGCGTGCTGGCTGCTCCATTATTTACAAAATGCGGCGCGTAAATTTTCATTTGCACGGCGGATTCGCTCCACGAAAAATCGCAATGCGCCAAATACGAAGAAACATGTTGACAATGTCGAGAACAATGCGCTTCATTGCATTTTTATATCAGACGCTCGGAGATTTTACGAGCACGAACATAAAGTGTTTAGAAATGATCGCACAGCAAACATCCCAGCATCTAAGAGAGAGCACGAAATATTTTAATAAATAAATAAATCACGTGGCGGATATAAACAAACACATACTTTATTATTGCCGGTGTGTGCATTGTTTTCCTGCATTTACAACGGCGAAATGGCAATGGAATGCACTTGTAAGTGCACTTGACAATGTTTGTCGGAATATAAATGGCCATTTGCGATGAATTATGCACTGATTTTATAGCGCACTTAAAGCGTTTGCGCCGTAAAGCATCGATGCGCTATAAAAATTAATAATTCGAAGAAGTGGAAAAGTTTACTGCTGAAAGACGCGACCAGCGTACGCCATATTTTTACATTTGCGCGACGCAATTGCACTTTGCGTCGTTTCTTCGCAATCAAGTTTGCAGGCATCGCCACCGTTGCCGCCGTCACACAATCAGCCTAATTAAAATATGCTGCGGCGGGCGCGGATGCGCGCGTGATGCTTTTCATCCAACGCTTCGTTGATTTCGATCATTTCCATCCAGCTCCCGTGAGCTTTCAGTGTAAAATGACTCGTTTCCGCCTCGTTTTTCAAACTCAACCGGAGACCATCGTCAAACTTTCGCCAAACATCGCCGTGTTTTTTGTACGCGCATTCAAAAAGCGCGCGAGTAAAGTGCGGATACTTCTCATAAACAACATTCCTTATGCTCCTTTACAGGTTGTGTGTTCTTTCATGTTTTACAATTCAGCAAAGTTTGATGTTATTAATTACGCTTATTTGTCATGCAAATCTTTGAAAATGTACACTGAAAGAAACTTCAATAAATTCCTTATGTTCTTTCATTTGTATGCCTATTAATTTTTGTTTTATGAAAAACAAGTCAAAGAAAGATTTTCTTACTGATATGTAATTTTCTTCCGGTTGTTTTAAATTTAAAATTTCATGCGTGGAATATAATAAAGTTTCCTTATTACATATGCATTTCCATGCAAAATCGATTTGGTATATTTCATCCGCGAAGCATTGAGCGCAAAGAATAAAAACATGAACGATGAAACGCTCAGCGAATTCAATGCAGCATGAACGCAACACAAGGCGTGTAGTGAATGCAAAACTGCGAGACAAGTTTTCATGTAATGTTGTACCGTGTGTAACGAGCCGCCACTACCGTTGCCGCCGCCGCGGAGGAAAACATCAAGTGTTCAACTTTTATGCACGCGCGACATCATCCAATCGTAGGCGCTTCGCTCTCGTATACAATTTCCTTATGTTATTTATCTGCCCGAAGAGACTCGCACCGCATAATTCGCATTATGCTTCGAGTATTTCACGAGGATTTGCCCATCAAGAAATTGCGGTTGCCAATTGGCAAAAGCACCTCGCTTCGCTTCGATGTTGCCTCACCATTCGCGAAAGTGTATCACTTAAGAAAATATCTTCTGCAGGCTGCTCGAAAAAAAAACCGGTTTACGGTTTTGTGTAAAATCACTCAAGTAAAACATCTAAGAAATTTGTATTTTTTCTCCACGCTAACGTCGAAGCATTTCCCGAAATTACTACCTACAAGTAATTCCGCTTGATGGATTATACTAATGGAAAATGGTATTTGTAATTTTGTTTACCACTTATGTAAGATTTGTAATAAGTCTGCGCTTGTCAGTAATAACATAATTGAATTATGAAAACCTCAAGAGATAAATTTCTAATACACACAACACAACTTGTAATACAATCTCGGAGGGAATGTTTCCCACTCAATACTAATTAATACCGCGCATGTTTGCCGTGATTGTATGTGAAAATTGGGAAAATATGTTTTTCGGGAAATATCAGCAGCCAGCGCGTAAACAACATTTATATTACAACAATGACAAATTGGGGCTGCAATGCGATAGGGGCGGCTGAAAATAAAATACGGCATGCTGAAATTGTCAAAGCACGAGGATTGTCTACTGGCCCACATATGCGAAGCGGGCTACCGTCGCAGTCGTTGCCGCCACCGCCGTCTCCTAAACGAGAGAAACAAGACAAGCGCGCTGCCGGCGAGTCGTATTATTTCTGAAGGAAATCCGCCAGCAGGAAATTGCTCCAACGGCCATTTTGTGGCGCTACAGACGCGCTCCAAATTGCGATACACTTTATTAAAGTTCACGAAAATGATGGCAATTAAAAATGCGCCGAATTCCAAACAAACATTCCATGCATTAATCTTTCGAAATTCACGCTGTTTTAGGCACCAATTGAAACCGTGATTTATTCAATCAAGTATGTACGCTGTGCTGGAAACCTATCCTGCGAAGCGAACTGGAGCAGCTGAGGGCGCATTTGCGTTCCAGTCGGGATGATAATTAGGAAAAAATAATCGATGTGCACCCCGTGTTGGGAGCGGTGCCAAAGGCGTGTCGCGTACGCGTTTTGTATACGGCGGCGGCGGCTGTGGCGACGTTGGTTATTATAATGCTTGCCACGCGCATACAGTCTGCAGAAGAAGAGAGTGAGGAGTTCACACTCAATGAACTTCGAGGGCAAACATAGTCCTGCGCCACGCTGCGAGTGCACACAAGCATAAATTCAACGAAATATCCTTCCGCGTATTGCGCCGCATGCAGATTCAAACGGATAAGCCCTCAACTCGTATATCTCTTTACGCGCGCACATTAAGCGTAATTTTTCTAGAAATTCTAAAGTGGAAATTTTTATCTCCAAATGACTACTGCCATGTATTGTGTTGCCGCCTCCTATTTACTAATAAAGCAAGGAAGCAAGCAAGCATACGAAGCCAAAGGCTGCTTGCCGCTTCTCTATCAATAGCCATGACAATAAATTCACCCTGCAATAGGTTCTTATCTCCATTCGCAAAGACGTCTTGCTTTGTTTGCTAAGAATTAGACCACAATATCTCTGCGTTAACTCGCAGATAAATGCAATAAATTGTGGGTCGAACAATGTGTCAACGTGTTTTTAGGTTTGTTAACAACCCTTTTATACTAATTGTGTTTCTATATTTTATAATTTACTGGCAAAATGTTGGTTTTGTATGAAAATATTATGACAATATTGCCATAATCGTAAAGATAAACGTAACTGGATGCTTCATCATCCCCAAGGATAACAAAAATAAAATTAAACTAACTGATGTTTTGGGACAAATTTCAGTATATCCTTTATGACCATTGATTTTTAAATTATCCTGTGGTATCCGCATTGTGCTGAAAATGCGATTAGTATGATTGCTTCGGCGATAAATATCATCGAGTCCTTCGCAATCGCCGGGGGTAATAAACGCGCGACCCTTCACGTCCTTGCGGTGCAAGCAATAAGCGTAGAAAACGCGATGCGCGGTTAGGGACGCAGCGTTTTTAATCAAATCGCATTTATACGTCTGATACGCGCACTCAGCGGAACCCTTACAGACCACTTAGGCGCTGTTATGAAGAACAATGCCAATTACAGGGCACGAGTAAAAAAGACGAGGCGGAAAAAAATAGTAAACGAGCGCACGACTGAAGAAAGAAGAACAATCGAGAGCGAACGCGTGAAGCGGTTTACGGGCTGTTATAACCCGTTCTGAACGCCTTTCCCGACGACGACATCGTCGACGTTTAAGAGGAAATGTTTCCTGTCTAGCGCGCATCGCACAAGAGATGACAACAGTAATCGATTTTATACGAGTATCACTTTTTCACGTTAATGTCACACGACGTAGATAAAATTATGAGAGACGTAAACAAGCGTAAGGACTATGTAACTAATATTATAAAGGATAATATTGACTCATAAATATTCTACAAAAAAAAAATCGAAAAAATCACAATTTCAATACCACTTATTAACAAGCCTGTCTTTCTATCTTTACCCACTCAAAATCTGTATGTATCATCTTCATGCACTTTGCCTCGTCGTTATATTGTTCAGCACGTACAAGTTCACAAGCGCGTGTAACAGCTATTCAATCAAGTTCTCTGCATTAAAGGGTCCTTGGCTTGCGCGTGTTTGCTACATCGTTACCAGAATAAAGCTCTTCAAACAAGAAGCAATATTTTGAAAATAGAAAAGCACTTGATGTTATTAAAGGTTTTCTGCGCCTTACGCAAATAGGTTTTAATTTTATTAATTTAATAGTCGCATAAAAAAAGTGCTTGTGATTTTAGCAGATTTCATATTTCATTTGACTACCGTGGAATTTAAATATTTAATGTAAACGAAATGAAATGCTTTAGAGTACCTTCGAATGTCTTTTATAATCAACGTGATTCGTTCACGTTTACTTAAATATTAATTAAATTAAGAAATGCGTTATCTGTAAATGGCGCTCAACGTCGCTTCTCTAGAGTATTTGTTAAGATACAACCGGCGAACGAATGTGAGTGGCTTAAAAGTTAAACTCGGTGGCGGCGGCACGAACGTCGAAGTAAAAGCACAAATACGACTTCTTTGCAGGTACATTTTCTAGAAACGTTTCTGCTTATTCCGAAACTTTTCACTATACAACATATACAAAAAGTATTCCAACATTTAATCAAAAATTTGAAACTAAATATTGAACTTTGCAAAATATCGTGTACACACATTAATATTTGATCTGAATATATGCCGCAACAAGATAAAGTTGTCTTTAAATATTTTAACTCGTTTGAGTTTGAGTTGAAACTCGTTTGAGTTGAAATGAGAAATAATTGAACGAATCGGTGAAACTATTGGAATTACATATCTATTGTTATTTGAGATTTCCGCCAAACGCAAGATTACTCTTGGCAATTAACTCCATTGTATTGAAATGGAAATCGGCAAGACTAGGTCGAATTTCATGAAATAAAGCACGCGCCCTATCCGCCTATTGACTTCATTATTTATCAAAGTCGAACCACCAAGCTGCCGCCACCGCTTACAGTCGATACGTTCTTTTCATTCCGCATATGCGCGTTCCGTTTTAGAGAACAAGGCAACTAGCGCAGAACAACCGCATGGGCGCACAGAAATGTTTATTTCGCGTATCACGTCGTCGGTGAGCATAGAAATGCAGCGCGCACTATAGTATTTTCTTTTGATTTCCGACAAAATCAGCCGCATTGACCCGAGAGAACACGCCATTAAAGCAAACCTCCTGACACACGAGTTCAGGACGCTGGTAGTTGTGCGGTCGAGTCTTTCGACTTTGTTCACCGTGCCCACAGCAGCCGCCACCGCCGCCATCGTCGTCGCCGCTGCGATCAAACTTCATATATTTGGATAGGGCCCTAAACTATCCCGACTTTTCCGCTGCCACCGCCTGCTTGCTTGCTAACTGCGCTGAAATTGCTCGTACATCCCTTTTATTAATTTCACAAAAGTTCGTTCTCAGCTCTTTCGCGTTTGCTGAAGCTGCTCGCTGGCTAGTTCAAATGCGTTAAATTAATTTTGTTTCGAGTATTATCAGTTCGTGCATTTGTACCAGTTTACTTGAATGAAATCGCAGAGGAAGAAATAAAAAGTTAATTACAGCGGCTTAAATGGATTTAACAATTCCGAATACAGTCGTAAAACTTGCGCGCATTTTTCAACTACAGCTCTTGAATCTTTTTCAGCGCATCATTATTGAACGTTTTTAGTAGTCGGCTGCCGAATGCTCTCTCTGGGCTATTGAAAAGCGATCGTTTTATTGCTTGTGTGGTGCGAGAGTTGGATTCGCATATTATAAAAGCCGTCTGCGAAATGAGCGATAATAGAAAAATTTGAAAGTAAAATCATGCGCTGCATCGTCAGCACAAAAAGACGCACGCGCCGGGGGCGGGCGAGATACGATAGATCCGTATTGTAATGCAAGATAAATATTTATTTTCTTCGCCTTCGTCATGCACACCTGTAGCGGAATACACAGCGGATTTATGCTAATAAAAATTAATGAAAGCCAAGTAAGCACACGTAGTTAGCACACCTAGATTTTCATCCCTTCGTTTTTTTGGCCGTGTAAAAGTCAGGCGAGAGAGTTGCTGAACTTGCTTATTTCATATACAAATACACGATTCGTGGCGACAACAGCATCATGTTTGAGCGGCTTGATATGTAAATTGCGAATACTTAATGCAATGCAAGCTTTGATCTCTCAGTGTAATGTTTGTTGCCGTCAAACGACACGCAGCACGCCGTGAAAAAGCTGTAATGCTAGCTGCATGTACAACTTGTATAAACATGTGCTGCTCAATGCAAGTACAAACTTTATTCCAGGATATGTGAAGCATGCACGAATAGTTACCAAGTTCTGAGTGCACATCGCATTGTTTATTACTCGATATTCACCCCCGATCTCATTTTGCTTTGCCGCATAAAAGTTGTGTTACATTCGCGATAAGCCACTATTGTAGTGGAACAAAAACTAGTGAAAACAATAATCCGAAATGTGAAAAATTGGACGACAACTTAATAAAATTTTTTCCTTCTCAAGTACATACTCTATAAATTGTATTAGAGGCCATAGAGGAAAGATGCGTTGCTGCTATATTTTATTCATTTCACGCGCTTGGAAATATTCGGAATACTCGTCCCACAAGAATAAAGGCAAGCAAGCAACCATTAATCATAGAATAGCGAATTTTCCGCAAGAACGCAACTTATTCGATCATTGCATCACACAGCGTGATCTCCACTCCGATGCAGACGCAAAAGAAATAATAAAAAAACGCAAATTCATCACGCTGCATCACGTGAAACATAAATAAAATTTGACGATAGATTGTCACGTAATTTCAGCAAGCGCGCTCGCGTTCGCGCACTCTGAACGTTTCAGATTTGCCTGAATAAACGATGAGATGAGTCGCAGTATGCGCTCTCATCTTGAGGAGCACTAAGAATGTTTCATTTTATCAGTGCGGGTTTGGCTAGATTGAGGCAATCGAATAAGGAACCCCCCGGATGTTCGGAGCTTGTACCACATGTAACTATCTAGTAGACTGCCCAATCGTGGAAGCTACACGGGGTACACGCGCCGCATCAATTTAAATCACTTGCACGAAAAACCAATCGGTCCTTCCGACGTCGGGTAGGAAAGGTGCGCACCCTTGTTCGATGGTATCCTTGTTGCAAAACTTGATTGAACCATCGACGCACAAACCGAACGATATATCAAACGATAATTATCTGTCGTGCGCGAAGAGAGCGCCGTCATTCAGTGAGGACTCAATCTATTTAATTCACGCTCGTGTCGCACGACGCACGAGAGCTTGCGCATCATCATTTTATGCCATATTTTCCCCGGCGGCGGCATGCTACACGCGCGCGCTTCCGTCTTCCTTTCATCATTCTTCGCGAGAGGAGCGTCTAACAAGCGCGCTCGCTTGTTGTAACCGAGTAAGAGCAATAACAAGGTAACGGCCCACGCCTTACCTAATTAAATAAATTGCACCGGCACGAGTGCGCGCACGTTTAATTCGCCAGAGTGCCATCGATCACCGGCCGCATATCGATTTCCAAAAATAGACAAACCCTTCGTACGTTGATGGGCCGTGCATTATGATGCACTTTTTTCTATTTGCCGTCAACGAGATTATACGAATGATATCAACACGTTGTTGTTATTGTAACTGCCAACTATCGCGTGATACAATTATACATGTTATGGATGGATATAGAAGCGAATGCTCTTAATCAGATTATTTTCGCTTTTAGCTGTTACACCACCAACCACCACTGGTTTGCTTTTAATTAAACGTGTGCTTTTATTGTGATTAGTTAATTAATTTAGGCTCTCGCATTGCACAGAGAGAGATATGGAGTCGGGGGAGTGATAATCAGCAACATGCCAAAAATAGGAAGCGTGACATAATATACAATTATGGAGAACCAGAAGGGTGGGCCAATCATCGACACACTATCATCAAATATCAATATCATCTTATTAAGTATATAATGATCTCTCTACTACGCTGTCGGGGGAGGGTTCAATCACTTTGCGTAATTCTATAAATGTGCAGAGTTCATAATAAAGCCAAGGGTTGAAAGAGAGAGAAATGGCAAAAGGGTCACAAAGCACAAAGGTAGTAACTTTATACATTCTATGATAATACGTCGAACCAAGCTTGTCATTGATAAAGGTTTGGCAAAATTAATTGAATTCGTTCCAAGTGCGTGTGATGCGATATATGTAGCGAACAAGCAGTGTGTGTTTGCTTTCTATCGATGTCACATTATTTTCTCACTAATCTGGAAGTCTTAAATTTCCATTCAAATGCTAATAATTCAAGAAAACTAAAGATAAAAATCCCTATTTAAACTTACATTAGCTTTGAAAAAGTTTGCGCCATAAAAACGAGGAAGGACCCTTCCTTAAACGTTCCTATTAAAATTACTTTCATGGTCTTGAGCAAAAGCCCCAAAACGTTATATACTGCCAGCCATCCTCTAAGTGGCTATAATGGAAGATCTTAAAGATCATAAAGGTGCGAATCTAATATAAATTGAGCTTCGATTTTCCATAGATCAAAGCACTCATTCAAGCACACCATACGTTGCTATCAAACGTAATAAAAATACGAAATAAATTTATCAATAGCGTTAGTGAATAAAATTTATGAATTTGCTTTTTCATTAAGAGTGGTACATTCCTCATCTCTTGAAATGTCATATTTTATGGCATCACAAATAATCCAAGGCAAGATACATTGTGCGCCAAGAAAAAACAACAGATAGCCATCACACACTGCTTGCCATTTTTCGGATTCTGGCTGGCGCGGAGTTGAATAGAATGATCTAAAAAAATAAAAGCAGCGCACAAAGAACTCTCTTTCGCTACGGATGTGTTGTCCATTCGGAGGAGGTCACTCGATACTCGCAGCAGCAGCAGCAGCAGCAAAAGAAGAATAAGAAGAATGCAGAATGATAAAGAAAGCGACGCAATCCAGTGTTATTTAAGAGGCGGGGGTGGTGGAAACAAACATGGATAAATATAGAGCGATATATAAATATAAATAACAAGTGGAGTAGTACTGCAACGTAGGGGGGGTTGAACAACCAGAGTAGACATTTGCAATATGATACAAAAAGAGAGATATTAAAGTGTAATAATAATAATAAATATATAGTAAAATGATGCTTGTTTAAAATGCCTACTCACATATTGCCGAGTTGTCTGCGAACATCAAACCAATTGCAAATTGTAAGTAAATAATAATGCCATATCGAAAATTTGTATATCGTGCGCGCATTTGAGTCAAAATCATGTTTACATCATTGCGCATTACCAAAGAAACCGCCTGTTTGTTTGGGGGTTTCTCGATTAAGAAATAAGTCAAGATAAATATTGAAGAAAAATATTAAAATGTTTGTGCATGCGCATCATGGCAGAGTGGGGCATAATAATTTTTGCGAATTAAGAGAAAATATACGAGTTTTGCTCGAGTCTTGCAGCGCCTGAGCAAATGGACTTTACTGCAGATGAACAAACTCCAGAAAAACGAAAATCTAAACAAGACACATTGCTTTTATGCGGCACGATGCGTCCTTAAGGATCGTGTTGTTTCCACTTCCATTTATTCTCAGGGTTCGTTCTGCTGTTGCTTTGCTGTGTGTTATGCGGTATGAAATTTGATCCAGTTAGCAAAACGTGTTTGAACT
This sequence comes from Anaulacaspis nigra, assembly GCA_030264675.1. NCBI lineage: Eukaryota > Metazoa > Arthropoda > Insecta > Coleoptera > Staphylinidae > Anaulacaspis > Anaulacaspis nigra. The sequence continues at coordinate 173,027 of JARJDV010000753.1, read as the reverse complement.
GTATGTGTTTTTTTCCAGGCGCGAGAGCTCGCAAAGTGTTCACGTTTTCGCGATGGCATTTCGTTCGGCGAATTTTCTTTTTTCCGTCTCTTGTCGTCAGCGTCGTACTGCATCAATAACGCAGTTTCTCATATGTGTTCTTCGGCGAAACGAGCGCGCAAGTCGTGTGATCTTTGCGTGGATCAATGTTGATATCGTAAGCATCATGAACGCGCGCAGAAAATTATTCGTAGGCGTGTACACGTTTTGTTTGTTGGCTGCTAAAGGTATTTTCCTTCTTGCCTTGACAATGGGTTTGCAAACCGCACGTGGGCATATTTGCAAAACGCGCAACCAAACCAAACACGCAAAATGATATATACGACAACAGGCGCCCGAACGCGAATGTATTGCGAAGTCTGCCGCCGTCGCCGCCTTTCGTGGTTTTTGGGACGTTCGCTCTCACTTGAATCAAGAGCTAGCAAGCACAATGAAGCAAGTTAATAAGTCATGTTAGCCTCGTGTGTTTGTTGTTTCCCTATGTGCGCACGAGGATCGTGTGAATGCCGATGGAAAGCGTGGCCGCCGCTCAGATAGATTTCCACAAGGATCTCCTCCACGCGCGCCAATCTAATTTCATGCTTTTCATATTCAAATTCCCACTTTGTTCCGCGTGCGCGCGCGTTCGCGGGAATTGCGCGAATTGAAATTGAATCGAATTGAAATACCGGAGTAAAAGCCTGATAAGCAACGCTCGCTCGTTCGCTCCACTCGAAGCGAGACAATATCCGCTCGCGGATCTATCGATGAGAATGCCATTCGTTCTTTCATTTTGACTTTGCCTTCTACTCGAGCGACATAGTAGGGCACTTTTTGTTAGTTTCAGTTTACCGCACGTTTTGATAATGATAATGGCGTTGATGTCGAAATTGATATTACGAAAGAGAAAGAATTGGTAAAAAGGACTCACCCTGAAACTCCTTGCGTGCTGCCGATACAGATGTGACGATGTTGGCGACATGACCAAGCACGGTGGCGAAGAGCATCAGTCCGAAGAGATACTGCATTATAACGAAGAGATATTCACCCTTGTTGCGAGGCCGTGGCAGATCGCCAATTGTCGTGAGCGCTAATGTACACCAGTAGTAGCTCTGCAAGTATTGTTTGACGACGTCGGCACTCTCGGCGTCACTGAACACCCAGTTTCTCGACCCGAACCCGTTGTTCTTGTGTATTATATGAAACAGGCACCCGTTCCAATGGAATATAACTAGGAGGTAGTGGATGAGGCTGGTCGACCGAAAAAGGTTCGGATAGTTCGTGTGCCGTTCGGTGCGATCCATGAACGCCCAGAACCGATAGATTTTCACCAAGCGAAACGAACGGAGGATCGAATTGAACCCGATCGATAGGTATAGAAAGTCCAGCGGCAGCAGGCACAGGCAATCGATATAGAACGTGGTCGAGTTCATATAGTGATTGCGCAGCTTGGTCGAGTCCGTTTGCAGGACGCCGTCCTCGAGGTATCCCGTCCGAAAGTGGAACATTATATCTATTAGGTACAAGAAATCGGAGAAGTAGTCCAGGCAGAACCACACCAGTATTGTTTCCCCTGCGAAAAAAGGGAGATTTGTTAAGTCGCTATAAAGAAGATTCATCATCATCTTATAAAACGAAAGAGCGCGTTTGATAATTATTCGGCTGGGCAAAGAAGAAAAGTGGAAGCTCATTAGTCGCCGGGCACAAAGACTCTTTTGCGATAATGAAGCCACAGCAACGAGAGAGTCTTTCCACTTTAGCCACAATACTCACTGTTAATTTCTTGAAAGGCGAAGCGGTATATGATGACCCAAAAGTTATAAAGGAACGCTAAGGAGACGACCATCGACCAGTAGTAGCAAAGTCGACCCGCGGGATCGAAGACGAACGACCAGTTGGCAGCGCCTGATCTCAGTCGCGAATTGATCGATTCGCCACGACGAAAACCATAGCGACTGTTGACAATGTATTTGCGGTCAAAGAGTTTTCCCGGACTTTTGAGTAAACACACCTTTCAGTTCCGTTACAGCTGCTCGTCGAGTTCAGGTGATTGTACGAGGGTGGATTGGTGCCAGCAGTGGAGCCGGGCGTCGTCCGCCAGCCGCCGAGGAGCGGCGCCTCACCGGAGCTAGCAAGGGCAACGTTCGCCGGCAATTTCAGCCGCCCGCGAAGATCCTTTCGTCGCGCTTTTCGCGACAAGTCCAGCTCGCTCGCCGCCGAGCTGACGTTGGTCGCGCGTGTCCCGTACGCAGTCGAGAGGCTATCGTGTGACGAGGAGAAATAGCGCTGGTGGTTGTACGATTGCGACGCCGGCTGTTGGCTTCTAGACATCCCTAACTTACAACTTACTAAATCTGCAAACAACACAAAACAACCCCCGACCCGCCACGTGTTAGCCACGAAAATCAAATAATATGATGACACACATAGATGCTCGTTTAAGATAAGCACTTGCCACTTACCTAAAAGGCTTTGTCTAGATACAGACTTAAGGGCTCTATGAACACTTTCAGTACTAGACTTGGGTCCTACAGTGGCTGGGGCCGAGGATTGCACGGGAGAGGTCACATCCAGTCGGCTGCTGCTGCCTGTGAAACGTTCACCCACCAAGCGCGCGCCGCCTGATGTAATAATACCTGAAACAATAATAAACAACTTGATTAGTTAGTTAACCGTCCGCAAAAATAAATAAAGTCACCCTCATAATAGTGTGGCAATTTCGTGAAAATAATTTGCTATTCACGTGTAATGATTTGCTGAATTGCTTAGGCCTTCCTTAATACATCGAGACAAACCACGAATATAAATCCGCTTGGCGATGAAATTATTAATATGCAAACGAATTAGTAATTGAAATCGGCAAATGCCACCCTTCTCAAATTGCAAAGTTCTAAGTGCCACCGCCGTCTTCATCGTGACATGAACGCTATGCATAATTTCAATCACAAATCTAATTTGCGACACTTCAAAATATATGTTGGCATACGTTGCATTTATGCACACATGGAGTGCACACATTTCGTTCGATGCATGTCTTACGAAACGAAATCAATTCGGATGCATCCAAATGGGAATTTCGCGTACAAAGTTTCATGCACCTGGAGCACATTACACAAGTGCACATACAACACTTGAGCGTAATCATTTTTCAATTTGTTTCGTACTCTCGCTTTCGGCAGTCATTGTGTAGTGGTGCGCATGGAAATAGTGTTAGCATCGAACACTCGACGCTGCGCTGGCGCTATTAAACTTTGCATATTGCAAAGAAGCGTATTGCGAGGGTGTGTCAAGGCGGGTGGTGGGCAAAAAATATTGCTCGAGTGTTTTGCATGGCCTTGGACCATGCGCCGCAAAAGGGGGTGTATTGTATTGCAGGCCAATCGATTTATAGTGAATATATGTGTTCTGCTGCTCCTGCTGCTGCTTGGTCGTTTCTCTATTACACTTTCAATATCCATCCGAAAGCGATCAGCTTTTCAGCGCACAGTGTGGCCCAAATTCGCATGCATTGCGATTTCTTTATTTCGCCAACTACAACTCCCGCTCAACGCTGTTGCTCTTCTTGCTGCGCTCCACATGCGCCAAATTCAATTTAATCTCTATCCACACACTGCGCGCGTGCATAAATCGCACACAGCATCCTCGCAAATTGCAGCTGTGCGATTGACTTTGACGTTCGCCATCACTCTGATGAAAATGTATGTTTTAAGATCTATGTCTGTTTGTTTGTGACATCAATGAGATGCGTCCGTCTCGTGAGTTGCGCGCGGAATTATAGACAGCATCTCTTTCCTCGTTTGCGATTCGGGTGGAGCACGTCTTTTTATTGGTATTTGTTCGAATCTCGGGGAATATCCACTTCAAAAGCTTCTTATTTGCGTGTCAATATAAAGAGTATGCAAAAAAATCGCTTCATTCGGAGCGATTGACGTGCAAAAATTTCCATTTCGATTGTGGTCGTGCATACACCGCGGAATTCTATATCTATTGTGTACACTCCCCGAAGCGTTCATATCTTGCAAAATGAAAAGCAAGCGATGCATTCCAATTTTTTGATTTAGAAATACAATATACCCGCGATGCGATTTCAATAAGTCAGTAAAAACTTGGAATTTTTTGATCATTTTCCTGGCATGCAAGAAGATGCTTGGGATTTTTTGCGTTGGCAAACTATTAAGTAGGTAATCAGTACGAATCAACTTGTAGAAAGAGGTGAAATCAGCTCTAAAGTTTTCCAATTATTGACTCGCGGAATCCAGGAAATTGATGCAGTCGCGGATATAATTAATCATATGGGAGGCAGCAGAGCACGATGGAGCATTACACGTTACAACATCAAGGCCGTAAACTGATGCAAATTAGCGATGCAAGAGAAAGCACAATAGAGAGGAAAGTTACGCTGATGACGACGACCAAACACGTATTGCAAGTTTGGGTTGTGTTTGCGCGAATAATGCATGTATTGTTCGTACATCTCGAGGCTGTTGTACAGCGAATGAGTGCACTGCCCACGCGTCCGTCGCCGCCGCCGCCAGACAACAACACTTTGCCACCCGCCCCCGTCATGGATGGTGCGGCATCAATAGCCGGCTTCAGCGCGCGCGTATTGATATGGGGTGTCGTTATACTAATAAAGCCGCTATCGCCTGCGACGGCACGCAAACGAAATTGCATTGAGGCGTTATTGAGCTGTTATAAGAAAATTGCTCAACCCCAAGAGCGATTGGAATTTTGTATAACGAGCGCATTGCTGTTCATATTACTCCAGCACCCTTAAAATCATAATTGCATGTTTGAAACTTTATCACAAACGATTATTTTCCATGAGACGATGAAACCGTAAATAGAACTTTATGTTTCTAAACAAATACTGAAATGTCGTTGGGAATTTTATCAGGCATTATTTATAGTTTACTTAGATGAATGAAAAGTGTAAAAGCGCTTTTCTATTTCTCACATATCACTATACACACTTGGTTAAATTTGATAAGAACACGAAATGTGCCAAGTCGCTCTATTTTGCGAAGGAAATATATACGTATGTAGTACGGATGCGTTGCGCTTCCCGTCAGGACGAAACAGGCTTTGAGAGGACGACTACAACAAGCAATAAAAGCATTAAAAGAAGGAAACATCCGCGCGCGCGCACACACAATTGGTGCAAGCAGCCGATAGCTACGAACACGAGAATAAACTTGGCAACAAATACAACGCGTCTTTTCACTGATTGGATACAGAACCATAGTTTATACGAAAACGAAGCGAGTGCATCATCAAAATTGTCGACGCGTACGTCGAATAAAAACGAAAACGCGATGCTCAATCATAGATCTGCTGCTGCACGCTCGGATCTATCATAAGAAAATGGCACAGGAACACACAGAAACGGCCAAATCGTTCACGCGTTCCTCTCGTCTCTGCTCCTGCTCCTGTCGATTGAGGAAGAAGAAAAATCGACACTGCGGCGAAATCACTTGCGCGCCTCGCTAAGCATTTCGGCACTTTCTTCAGACCCGGACGTTTAAGGAAGCAATTGATAAATGATTGTGTGTGTTTTTAAAGCCAACAAACGAACGAAATCGGTTTATCCTATTGGCATTTGTTTCGATTCGTAAAAGTCAACTTTTGAATAAACTACGAAAATACTGATCTGTTGAACAAACGTGACGTTTGAATTTTTCAGAACTTTAAAGGCAAATTTATTATGCAGGATGATTAAGTGCAATTCAATTATGCCACGTCAATTATGCATTTTTAGTGCACTTGCGATTAAAAATTTAACGAACGAAGAATGAGAAGACAATTTAATTAATTCCTCATTAACGCGCCGGGTGTTTATGTCTGCGCACAAGTGTATGCATTTTGCTTCAAGATTTTTTAATCCGCTGCTTAAAAGTTGCTTGCTTACTTAATTTGCAAATTGTTTCATCAAGTTTCTTGTTACGCGCACTCGTGGGAGTTAATTAATTATAAAGTATTCGCTTCTCATTACGCGTGATGCGTACATAAAATAAGTCAACGCGTGCTTAATTTTGAGAAAAACTTTTCCGGCCAGTTGCACAAGAAAAAAATGTGCGTATACAAATGTAAAATTCTTTTGTAATGAGCAATGGGACATTAAATTCGCTCTGGTGCTAATTCAAGTAAAACGTGTTCAATATAGGTGGCTGAAATTCAGTTATGCATGGATAATTTAATAAATTATTCAAATTTGCCCTAATTCAATCCGAGCGCAGGAAGAAAAGCATATTTTCGTAGGGAAAAGGCACAGCGTTGAAAGCAGGAAATAAAAAATAAAATTAAATTTTTAATTTCGCTTCGCGGAACTGCTGCAAGAATGTACACGGCTTATTTGCGTGACATTTTCCGGAACAAATAACGATACGAAATCTTTAACGAGCGTGCAAATAAAGGAAGGAAGGAAGCGAACGCACGCCCGTCGGACCGGACAAAGACGCGCGCACAACGCGTTTAATTCGGTTACGAGTGTTTTGTGCGTATCGTAAAAGTCGCTAAAGAGCGGCCGCCTCCAGCAAAGCACAAGATATTCGTCGGAAAGGAGCGCGTTTGAAATTATATTGCCAAGTGTATTTAAAATCAACGAATTCCATCCAAGAGCACAACGAGCTGTATAATTTAAAATCGGCCAGTATTGATCGTAACCACTCATCGAATTCATTAAAGCATCAATATTTTATTGCCCGTTTTGCTGTCAACGAATTTTTACTATTTTTTTTTCTATCGAGGACTTTTCAAGGGGCACCATTTAGTCGGCTCCTAAATGTTATTACTAATTTGTTGGGAAATGTTCATTTTTGGTTTTGCAACAGTTTATAATTCATTTTCGAGCGACATTAGCAATTGTAATATTTGTTGACCAAGCTGTGTTCTCAGACCTTCGTCCTGTTGCGCTGTTTGTCATCTTTATTTATCAAGGCCCAATGACAATATTTGCTAATTGCGTAACAACAGTAACAACGAGAATGCAAATTTACAAAAACCTAGTGTGTAAAACACAAACATGCACTAGTTGAAGACTAATTAAAACAACTCAACTACATATCATAAGACCAGCATAAAGTTGCTGAAATTGCATGAAAATAATTACTTACTTATGGAAAACCACCGGTTAGTAAATAAACAAGGAAATGAAAATTATGAATGCTGTATTTAAATTTAATGGCGTTTGCAATTCAGCCAATTAATATTTCACGAATTTAATTTGCGCGTTTTGATCTCGTCGCATTCGTGTTTTTAATAATGAATGAACTTTGATTTCGACTCCAATAGGTAAGTGCGGACGGCTAATTAATTACCATATTGTTTCGTTGACAAATGGTAATTAATTTCACCAATATAATAAGTGATATAATGACGGTTGTAAATACGAAGTGGTCGTTAATTTTAACGCAAATTTACAATTTTTACATTTCCCAAATGTTACCACTACTTTTGGTTTAATCCTTTAAGGAAGAAAGCCTTGAATTAAAGCAGCTACAATTGCATGAAATTCATTAGAACACAACAAGACGGATGTTATTTCATCCGTTTGCTGCTTGGTGTTCTCTCTCCACGAGTAATTTCATCGTCTTACATTCAAAGTGTGCGCGCAAAGGCAACGGGTGCAACCCGTAATCGTAATATTACAACATTTCGCGTGCGAGCTGACACATTTACGCCTGCAAGCTGAGGAAACCTGCTTGCTTCAGAGCGTCGGGCGCTCATTTAGCCACTTCTTGCTGCGCAATGCAATGACAAACGTCAAGCGCGCAAAAGTCCTAAAATAGACCACGATTCTGTGATTGAATTATATGCGGAATTTCTGACACGTCCACCCGAGCTATTGCCGCCCCCCGATACTCCATACATCACAGCGACCAGCAATGACGCCAATGGAAATTTCTATGGCTTTGCTACAGCTTCCACCACCGCCACCGCAACACACTAACGCAATAATTCCGAAGCGAAGCTGCACTAATGCCACCAAATTATTACGCTCTCGCATTGATTCATTATGCATGCAATCGTCTACGAAATATTTTACAACACCATTGCAACGAATAACCGCAGCTCCCTTATTAGTTTTTTACCCTGTTTTGCTTTGAAATATCTAGGTATTTCCACAAGAAATACTTTATGTAATGTATTCATTAACAAATAAACTTTTTTATTGATTCACTCAACTTTTTTACTCAAACTTTGAGTGGGTTTATTTCAGCGTAAAATTGTAAAAATTCAGCAAGTTGTAAAGAAGATGCCCGTCCAACTTTTTTGTTTACTTATTATTAATATTCATGGATGATTTTGTCAACCGCTTGATTGAAATTTTCAATTTTTAAATTCCCTGTTATCTGCTCAATTGTAAATCACTTTAGGTGCTCGCTGATAAGAAGCTCTTCAAATCAATTATCGGCATAGACCGACATTAATTAATCGGATAATTAATATGGATGAAAATGCACAATTGCATAGGCATCTCCGAATGAACTCATGTTAATAATCACGACTACCGCTTTGCTCTCCGGGTGTGTGAAGGGCCGGCGCGCATGGAATTAATTGGAAATCGAATTAATACAGGGCTGTAATTGCTATCTCTTGATGCGCACTGAGTAAATAAGCTCAGTGCGGCTGCACAAGGCCCGTCCACGTCGCTATTATCTCTTTGGCGCGCAGTCGCGTACTCTGTGGCCACCCGCATTATCTTAATAGGCATGATAAGCACAGCCGCAGTGCCAATCATTAATAAACTGGGCCGCATTACGTACGAGCGAATTGGTTTCTTGCCCACTGCCGCCCCTAAAGTGTCTCGTGTACGCATTCCTTGCATGTGAAGCTAGCGCGAGGGCAAGTTGAACCATGCGAAGAAATTGGCGGTCTGCACCCCAAACCCCGAGGTGTTTGCTTATTAAACTCGAATTCATACATAAGATTTAAGTAAACTCCTAATCAAGCAAACCGAGTTTACCTTATCTCTTGTGTGTTTGCCACAGCTCCAGAGGCGGCGGTGGCGGCGACCCGAAAACCACCAACGCCGAGGCACTTGCATACTTCGTATGAATAATTTGCATGCTCCAAACAACGTTAAACTATTTGCATTCCTAATTTTTTCAACCCTCAAAAATACAGCGAGCAAATATTTTTATATGCGTCCGAAAATTCAAATCAGGAGTGATAAAAAAGTTCAAATTACACAAACGCTTGAAAAGCCAGCGAAACGAAACACAGCAAGAAAACGGAAATGCTGGAGGCGGTGCGCATCAATCTCAATTATTCGTTGCTGCACGTCGATTAACCAACTCTAATTGATCATTACTTATTCGAGTCGAGCAATTAACTGCCGCCAATTGTGCGCTAAACAAAGCGAAATCGTGTGGTACGTTGGGTGCGTATTTTTAAATTAACAGTCGCCAAGCCAACGAACACGACCAAGAAACAAGTTAATTTACTTTATAGCGTATTTAACATCATTAACACGCACTTTTCCCTATCTGTAATTGCACGCCTCCTTCGATTTTTTCACGTGAATTTTCTCTTGTCTTTCACTCGGAGGGAGAGTGCCAACGTTGATAGCCGCACTCACAGGGTGCGAATTTCGTCGCAGTAAGGGCAATAAATGTAGATAACAATAAAAGGCTTCCACGCGAAGCTTTTAGTTCGCATCTTGTCGCAAAGCGAACCTGAATGGAACTCTCTGGATGTCTCTTTACATATCCTGCGACCGTTTTACACCTTATTCTGCATCCACACTCGAATAGCGCAGAGGGTAGTAAAATATAGGTGACTGTATCATGTACGTATGCGTAACATATGTACAAGCCAGTCTCTCATTTTCCCTGCATTTCTTCCCTTTAACTTGGCTCATACGCGTCTTGGAAAATTCGGAAGCAGGATAAAGCTTCTTATAATTAGAGAAACGTCACATGCAGTGCCTGCTCTCTCATTGCTTCTAAAGTTATTAAACGTTTTGTTTCTCTAAATATGCTTTGAAGTTATTTCAGCAACAAATTTTACATGCGCGCATTTGAAAGCCACGCTCATACATATTTTGCTTTGTAAATATTTTGAACAAGTGATTTATTAATTGCAATGTGCTGAATTAGCAAAAGTCCGAATGAATGAAAAATCAATTCGTGGCGTTTGGTAATTTCCCGGTCCGACTGCATTTCATTAATTTCAGCAACTTCATCACTTGTATTTCCGCAGCAAGCACAGCACAGCAATTTGCTGTATTCTTTTTCACGCTGTTTTCCCGCGTGTGCGTTATAAGCATCCCTTAGCGAATACGTGATCAAGCCAAGATGAATGGCTTTGTGTTAATTACCAACTAACACAAAATACCAACTAATTACGCTTTTGTATCTGCAGCAGTATTCATTTAGATTTTTCCGCTCTTTTCATAAGAAAGTCGGATAAAAATATTATGTAGCACGTGTAAAAATATTGTGCGGAATTAATCTGGATGAAAAATAATCGCAGGGTTGGAATAATTCCACTGCGAATGAACGCACCCTGAATTACACGCGCAACGAAGGGGCATTTTTCACGAAATAACCGCCAAACCGCCAACCGCCATGTTGTACGTGCACGTACAAACTCAAATTTGACATCGAATAAATCGCGTGCTAAAATGCGAACCGCTTGCAATATATTTATGGTGTTGTTGTTGTTGTTGCTTCTTCCACGTACGCGTGTGATGAACGCAATCATCGGCGATATTTATTGCACAATCCACAATTTCGAATTAATCTCAGCTTCCGACTGAGCGTGAGCTTTTTATTCGCGACCTAGCAGCGTTGTTGCCGCTCGCCGCAACGAGATTACTAATTGCCTGAAACTGTAGAATAATTGTCAATTTACGTTGCAGCTTCACCGCATTCTCTTCGTCCGTCCATGCATCCATCCACGGTATGCATGCATATTTGGCAATGGCTGTGCCGCGCTGCCTGTAACGCAAACGAATGCGTCCGTGCATGCGGTTTGCAATTTTGATATTCGATTGCGCGCGTATACGCGCCAGTAATCGAATTCTGCAATCTTGATATTCGTCCTCGCGTTCCGGCGTATTCGCCGTCATTGACTATTCAATCAAGGCGATTGTCGACGCACAATGCATTAAAGGCGTACTAAAAGCGTGCTGCTTCCTGATATTCGATGAATTTCTCTTCGATGGAAGAGATGCATTATTTATCGAATAGGCGCTCGAACTTTGCGCACATTTCCACCACACTGCGGGAGATTAGAATTCTTCTATTAAGCGAGAGAATGTGAAGTTTTACATAGTGCATTTACAATTGCCGTAAATAAAAATAGATCACTTAAAACTTTTTTGATTATTGATGGACGTTGAGTACTTTTCAGTTCGTTTGTATATTTGATATGACCACAGATTGGGTAAAAGTCCGTTACAAATAATGGTACTGAAATGGATTGGTGGGATTTTGCCACCGCAAACAACACACAGGCAGAGAAATTTGCGACACGGCGCTGAGCGTGATCACAACCGTAAATCAGTATAAACAATGTTCTATTGAAAGCAGCGCAACGCACTTTGCAATTCCCTTTGGACGTCGCAGTGGTCGTGCGCTGCTTCAGCTGCACTGCGGCGGATGTGAGTAGTGGCAGGCGGCGGCATCGGTGGCAGCGTTCGCTAACCTGGCATGTGACAACCCGTTTTGTGGATTTGCGCTGCGGTATTGAAAGATCACCGAACAGTGAGTGCTCTTAGTGTACATGTCGTATTGCTACACTACATAGTAGTAAGGATTTGAGATCTATAACAAGTAAGACTGACGATTGCGCTATAGAAGAAATCACCAAGGTATTTTATTACCAAGTTTAGGAAGAATCTTTACTCCTTGCCAACTTGCAAGTTTCAATTTGTACTTTTGAATAGCTATTTATTTTGAGTTTTCAAATTTACCAAGATTCGATATTTGATAAGAATAAAACCGAAGGATGCAATATCTGGAAATATTTACGCGTTTATTCGATACCAATTTCTAAAGGATTCCGAATACGAAATATGAATGCATATTCACCGAATGAGAAAACCTCATTTGGCTCTACACTGCAAGCGAGCGAATGCGCCATGGATGACTAAAAATTCGATAGCTCGAGGCGACGCAATGATTGAAAATTCCGTATGCATTTCGATAAATTAATTTAGCACATATTTCATTTTGCATTAGCCAATGCAGAGAGCAGCCACAGCAGCGACGACAGCAAATCTTCATAGCCTTCCCCGCGGCAAACTGATTTTTCCCTTTTTTTCCAGGAATTCCTTATATATTTACTGCATGTACGCGAAGCACACGAGCGCATTGCGTATTTCTTCCTGTTGTATGTACATTTCGACTGGTTTTTACTGGTATTCGCCTTCGTTCGCCTGACAGTCAGTCGTAAAATTGCGATATCGCGAATACTGATTTATATCTGGTGTGGATTTTCCTACATTCGCACGTTTCCTGTTTACGTGTATCCGGAATATTTGGAATATCGGACGTACACCCTAAATTTGTACCAAAAATATTCTTCTTGTATGGGTTTAAATAAAACCGAATTTATTTTGTCATAAATTCACATTGTGTGTTGTTAATATTCGTATATTTTTAACGCTATTTTTACTTCCCATTTCCGTTAAATACCATTATGTTTCCTGAATGCAAATAAGTTAAATATTTTGATGTTGTAATAGAGTACAAAATTCCGTGAAAATTGAAGCACAAACATTTCTCGCGTAATTGTTTCGCGCTTGGTAAATTTCGGGAATGTGCTCTTTGTCCCGACAAAATCTGGCACACGATGGGAAAAAATGTGTCAACAGTAGATGTTTATCGGAAATACCTTATCACGAACAGACATCCACAACTGTAAATTGCACGCGCGCATGTGGATCATACGCTGCCGTATTGCCACCCCCGAAATATGTTGCGTGTGATGTTGTGCTTTATATCAACGCTTAGAGAGTCTGGCACATTTTCATATATGCGTGCTAACTTGATGTCTCAACACGTCAGCCGTCTTGTGCGCATTTTTTGTGGATACAAATACGAAACGGAAATACATTGGCGGCTGTACGCGCATTGGATTCATGCACAATGTCCTATATGCATGCGCATACTGGGGATGGGTAATGGATTTTCCATTATGCCATTTTCGCAACATAAACATCATTAGAAAAGAAATCGATAGATAAAGTGCATCCAGTTTGCCAAATGCTCGATGATATTTTGCGTGCTCGGTTAACTTGCAAGTTGATAATGGTTGTAAGCGAGCATCAAAATTTAAGATCTTCAATATGTTATAATTATAGGCAACCGGAATTTATCATAGATCATAGACTTGTAATTGATTGCTCATCAATTTTTGATAGCTTTTGTGACATAGAAGAAACTGGAGATGATTGAAAATTCACTCAACTCAAAATCAATCAGTTGAAAGTTTGGGTGACATCAAAGGGAAGAGCAAAGGACGTGCACAAAGCTGAAACGTGAAATCACTATTAAGCAACATTGTAGTGCAATAAATCGCGTGAGTTGATGCGTTTGTGTTCAGCGCTAATCATCACAGGAGTCGCAGTCACGCAGCGTATTCTAGCGCAAGGATGAGATAATCCTTTGGTCGACTTTGCCTTGTGCCAGCAACACCTACCCAGTACTCTACTCGATATACTACCCCTACAGACAGTGTGGGTGCAACTCTCTCTTGTAATAATAATTGTACGACGTACACAGCGTCGAGAAGCTGCATTACCTTGCCGTTGTTACTCAGGGATGCGGCTGGTGCGCGATACACTACTAACGGATAGGAAATTGCTTCTATTATTCAGGTGACGGCGTTTGCGCACACTTAAACAGCGTTTAACCTGCACCATCGCCCGCACACGGCAAATGCAATTGCAGTTTGCGGGTTTAATAATGTGTCGTCGTTCGTTGGACGATCATGCACGTTGCACGCTATTATGCACGATGAGAATGCGCGCACACCTCCTCTCGCTGCGCGCCTTAAACACCCGCCAACCAACCGGTGTCGAAAAGGGTTGTCTAGTAATTATGCGATGTTCATGCATAATGCTCAGCGGTCGAGAATTAAATACGGTTCACGGCTGAGTCTTCGTATTGGATCTTATCATCCCTTCCTGATTTCGGTGTAATTAAGTCGAACATAATCCAAAAATTGAATAATCAATGCAAAAAACAATAAATTAAAAACTTAAAGTGTCACACTTTACAATCGAAAAAAACTGACTACGACTATAAATTAGCGTAGTCCTCAGCAGGACAATTTAAGCTTACTGCTCGCATCTATCCTGAATTCAACGTGTTTTATGTTCATTTGTGATGGTCTGAGCTCTTCGTGAAGTACCGATCGTTATTCAACTCTCTAGATTTTGCTATTACGCTATTCGCCTTTTATTATTTATTTTTTAATACGCGGCGTCCTAAGAAAATATTGAATTTAAACCTCCTAAAAAAGTAATAAATTCTTTAGAAAATATTAAATGAATTAGATTTTATATTTTCCTGCGCAAATAATAATCCTAAAAATATACGCATATCATAAATCAATAATACCGGTAATTCAATCGTTATTTGTACAGAAACGTGAGGTTTAAATCAAGTACAAATATTTGAATCGTCCCCATCATCCCCATTCGGATATTATGGATATTAATATTAAATAATAACACGACGATGCGACGTATAAAATTTCAAAACAACATAAAATAACGTCCCTCGTAAAATGCGCATAAAACCATTTAGAATAGAAACATTTAAAAATAATTTTTGGTGTTTTGTTCCTTTCGGGTAATTCGCACCGCTCGGAAGTTAAACACTCTTAATCCAATAATAATAAAAAATTTAATATCGAGAGCAGCCTCCCACTATCGCTTGTTAATGGCATTACTAAAGAGCAGTAAGCACATCTTTTTATTCATATTTTGCGTGGTTATAAATGCAAAAATTTGTTTATTTGCCCAGTTCGTTTTTTATTTCATCGTTCGACGTTGCACCATATTGCACATAATTGCATGCACTCAGTATGTAATGTAATTGCATTAGTAAACATAAAACAAATCCCGTTCAACAATTTCAAAAAGAAGTAATCGCGGAAATAACGTAAATTACGTTATCAGAATAAATAATTTGTATTCATTATTAGCAGACAGCGAAGAGTGCAAACAGAAACAGAAACTCGTAAAACCCTGAGGGCGTAAAATAATTTGTAGCGCAAACATTTACGTGTGTGTGATGTATTTTTATGCGTCACTCAGGTATCGTGAAATTATGCGAACAAAGTAAGCAACAAGATAAAACGTTGGCAACTTTTTGAGAATGTGCTAGCAGAGAATATAACCGCCGCTCGACGCTCGAACTCTTATAATAGCAGTTCTTTCATGGGGTGGCTGGTGGTATGCGCGGATCCGCATTGCAATTTTAATTTTATGCTAGCGCATAAAACAACTTTACCAGTCACATCGTGCACGTATTCGATAAATTGCGCGCAGCAACTTTAGCACACCACCAGCCGCAAGGTGAAAGACGGAGGCGGTCACCACTACAAATTGCATAACGCAATTGCAATATTCGCGGGCGAGCAATGATTTTGCATTTTTAATGCATTCGAATATATTCAATCCGGGCAGTTTTCATGCATTTTTATGCGCTGATCTATGCATACAAATTTGCTACTGCTGTAACAAGCACATTTTTTCAAGATTTATCATTATAAACTTTTCATTTTCTTAAAAGACATAAAATCTTCTTTAGTAAACAAAGATATCACTATTGTTCGAAACGTAAATAAAAAATATAAAAATTATTTTAATCCTTTTTCCCATAAAGGACTTGTGAACAATATGATGAAAAGCGCATTTTACAGTTTTCCGTTTTAATTAAAAGCACGCATAAACTACTTGAAATAATTATGAACAAAAGGCATGATGCACACACAAGTGTATTAAATTATCCGTAACGCGAACGCACACACAATTTTACAATTCGCATTGAAAGCATCGCTCGCGATAGATAGAAATTCGCCAACCGCAGAATTGCATTCCGTATGGAGAAAGGACTCTTCTCGAACGCAATTGTGCAGAAGTGTGAAACACAGCAGCACTGTGGAGGCGGCGGCGTCGCACGCTCTAATGACAAGTGCAAGTGGCGGTGGTCGTGGAGCGTGAGGAAGGGCAAGCGAGCTTGCGAGTGAGGGAGTGAGCGCGAGTTCCAGAGATAAACATTGCCCATCCGTGCGCGTCACTTGTCAAATTCGATCATATCCCGTAGGAACGTAGTGTGCTTGTTGTCTAGAATGACAATCATACGTATTTATAGAAGCGCAATTAATGCTGCGCCCCAAATTGTTGCACACATAGTGATTTGGTGAGCGTTTCAAATATAATCCGCTTTTATTGGATGTTCAACTCAATTGATCCCTTTTTATTCGATCCAATAATTAAATTGAAATCCAGGTAATTTGTGTATTTTATTAATAGTAAATGCAGCCGAATTTATATGACGTAATGAATGGAAAACGTAAATAAAATGGTTCATATAACGATCAAAATTCAATTGTGATTGTGGCGCACCTAGATTGCGATCACAAAAAGGCGCGAAGGCTTTTAACATGAAACATCATATCATCATATCATTGCGCATTGTTTGCCTTAGCTAATTGTAAGCTTGAACATTTGCCGTATTGCCTTTGACGAGCCATGAGTCGCTATCAAAGCATGTAATCAAAGCTGCAAAATACTACATACATGCATGCAAGTTGTTTGCATGGCCGACGTATCTACGTGTGTGGGCGGCGCGCATATAATGCATCGCTATCTATACATATCGTATCAGGAAACTAGTCATGTGTGTGGGTTATATTCGAATAAACAGATATACGGTATGCGTATTCATACAGAGTTGGCAGGCATCAAGCAGCTATTCGGCTCGCTTTTAATTACTTCGCATATTAATTAACAAGCGTCAAATTTGTAGTAATGAAATGTATTGTACGCAACGCCATTATCATTCTGCGATTACCGACAGCAGGAGCAGCAGTCGAGCAGTATTCCTTACACCATAATTGCATATCTCATATCGGCGTTTCTATTGTGTCAATTTCAACTATTTCAATTAAATTTTCCTTTACTTAAATCGTTTACGATTGGCTCAAAATGAACGGTTACATGTTTTTTAATTCCGCAGCTGTCGACTTAATCCTTGTTGAAATTGTGACACAATATAAATTGTGATTATCCTATTTGAACCTTGTCTATCAACTGAATTGCAAATTCGTTTTATTGAATAAATACAACAAAAATAATAAATAAAAAATAATATAATATGAGGTAATAAATATGCCATGAATAATATTTTCCGTGGTAAATTATTTTTATAATAATTATATATGCAATTAACTGCACGCGCCAGCAAATGTTGCATACATAAATAACGGTTGAAAAATAACCATTTCACGAGCATAAATAATAACCAACACCCAATGTAAATTCGACGAACGCATCATCGTGAAATTTCATTAATATTCAATTTTTGCAAATGGCAATTAACGTTCGTGACGCGCATTGTCACAATAATGCAATTGCAATATGTGATGCATGCGTACGTTTCAACAATGCTTCGATCACACTGATTCATAATCGAGCAACGCGCATGGTGCATTCGCAGTTTCATTACTTTTCAATATTGTCAGCAATTCACCTATAAATGTCAATAAAATCCTTGTTGGAAAAATAGCAAAAGTACAAAGGAAACTTAATCCATTTTAGTAAAACATATTTTTTGAGTGGGCGAGAAATGTAGTAAATTCCCAACAAAAGTAGTGAGACATAATTCTTGTAAAGTGGTCATCACTAACAGAATTCCTCAGCAAAACATTCCAAGACTGCCCCTATTTTTGGGGAAAGTTTGTCGCGAATTAAATTAGTTCAAGCGTGGTGCATCCTCCACGCGTAAAGATTAAACTTTTGCAACTTTGGCAAGAGGGTTGGTTGACTAAACAGCCTACATAGTTTGCTAGTTCATCACGATATTCATGCGTTCGTACACACATGACTTCCGCGTGCGCGCCGCCGTCGTTGTCTCCGGTTAAAGCCCCGGCATTGACGTCACATGCCCCGGAGGCGCAAAAATAATAAGATACTGAGACTCTGCCGCCGCCGCCACCGCCGTCGTCGTCACCACCGTCGTCTTCGTCGACAGCATATATGGTCATGCTGGACTTTTTGCTCTTCATCTCATTTACTCGGGCGTTCTGCCTATTACAACCCTCACGCTACTGACTGACTGACTGACTGTGTGTCTCCGCAGTTCTGACAGCTTATGCCCTCGTTTTGTATGTTTTTGTGCTTCCTAAGTGCACAACATTCTTTTTGGCCGACGCGAAATGTTGACGGCTTTTGTAGGTTTATATTTCACATGTTCATAAGAAGAAGAGCACAAGACTCGCAATTTTCTCTATATGAAAAACTAAAAAGTTTTATAAACAAAAATATCGCTTTGCAATGGAATTGATAGCTTGAAATTCCAATTAGCTTGCGGTGCAATTTGTAGGCGCATTAAAATTTATTTAAATTACTTTTCGATTACGGCGCTGCCGACATAAATACGAACATGAAATACAAGCACGCAATCGACGACGACTGTCACAATAAAACTCAATTCGAATTTACAGCGTCGTTCTCGCGCAAGTTGAGTGCTACGCATCAGGCTGATTGCAATCAATTGCGAATGCACTTATTGGACAAGAACAGCGCACGGCGGTGGCATTCGATGCGTTTGCGACGACCGATTTTATTATTTGTGCCTTTTTAGTACGCGCTTATTTTATATGCGAACGTACTCTTCGGAGCGGCTGCGCTGCAATAAATTCCAAATTCGAACTGGTGCCGAAGAAGCAAGCGCACGAAGCGTCATCATAAACAACTTCATCCCCGATCGGCACATTCGTCATCAAATGGAACGTGTGCGCACCATGTCTGAATATTTTCCATCTTATGTAAAATTTCGACTTTCGACACGAGCAAGTCGCAATTGTAGTGCGCGAATTGTACGTAACTTTTCACGCGCGCACGCTCGCTTTATTATAAAACTCTTCTTGTGCTCGTTTTTCGCCGCCACAGGGTAGGTGGTTCTTTCATTGTGCTGCTTTTGCTTTCAGATGGCGTAAAAAGCGCAATATTCGCGCAATAAGCACGCAGTAAAAACGAAGTAACAAGAAAGAAACGGGCAAATATAGAGAAACGGATTAGAACATAAAGTAGAATTTCTGGCGCAATTTACTTAAGACAATAAAGTGTCCAATGTGTGTGCGTATTACCACCCCATACTATGAGAAGATAAGATAACCACCAAGAATAAAACCCACAATATTACAACTTTTACAATTTAAGCGCTGAATTAGTTAAGTTGATTTATCACTATTGCAGCAAAAATGTTCCCATGTTATTTTTTCGAAATAAAATCTTTAAACTACCCTACATAGTCTGCTTTTGATTCGTGTATTTTTAGGCGATGAGATTTTTGTGCAACAATAATCCAAGATTATTTGGTTAGCCCATGCTGTGATGGCAAGGGACGCGCCCTTATTTTTCCCATCCGACAACAGGACGAGCCGCACACAAAAAGCGTGGAGCGTTAGTTCAGCCAGGATTATATTTATGCACGCGTGTGTTGGCTCTTTTTTTTTTCGGGGACGGTCTTTTTTTATTTGTCGCCGCCGACGTGTTTCCGAGTGCGAAAAGCGCACACACACGCTGTGCGCTCCAAAAATAGAGTGATCATAATATGGTTAACCCATCGATGCTCGACGCTATAAAACTGCGCGAATTATTAGATTTTCGTTTACTTTCATTCGTGCACCACTTACTCCTCCGGCCGGCGCATAAATGTGTGTTTTACGCTATGTTCAGCTGTCAATAACTCGCACAAATGTTATAATGAAATTTCATATATGCGCATAGTGTGTGTATATATCGCCAGCGCCTGCCTGCCGCCCCCGCCGCGCTATGATATAGCTTTTACGCGCGCTGATAACAAACTTTTTACAGTTGAGTGCACAGTGATAAAAAGGCAACGCGCATCGCTCGAGGAAAAAAGTAAAAAATAAAACAAGCGATTCACCAATGCAAAATATTACAAATTTTATTCGGTGCCCCTCGGGCCATGAATTTGGTATATATCTACGCTATGATTGCGTGTATCCTATTATTATTAACAATGTTGCGTTTTACGCTTTTGCAAAAGAAGATTTATGATAGACGTTTTAATATTTCCGCTTATAAAATAAAAAAGAATCTAATCCTTTAAATATACATTTGTGCATCGATTTACAGTTTGACAAAAGCACACACACGTCATTTCGTATTCATAGCGAGAAAGCCAGGCTGAAAATACCACTTTTACGCTATAAGCACGTTGAAAATAAAATATAAATGCGCCTCGCTGCCTCCGCCGCCACGGACGCTGCCACACTCTGCGTGACTTTTGCATCGAGCGGCGATATATTTATATATACAGATACATTAATACGCCACGAGTGTGAGTCGAGCGCATAGATCTTTTAAACGCCAATAAAGATGAAGAAGTGCGCACATTAGAGATCAAGCACCAACACGTTGAAAACGACTGCTCCTGCCACAGTGCCCGCCGCCGCCGCCCCCACGGATGCTGTGAAAGTCGATAGCGAATTCAACTGCAACCATTCGTTTCACTTCATCTTGAAACGACGATGTGAGCAAAAAATACAATAGCATATTTTACCGAGCCAGTTCTTATCAGAGTGCGCGCCGCTGAAACAATAAATTTCTAATGCCGCCGCGTCTTTCGGCGCCCCGGCGAAAGGTTCGTTCATAAATAAAAGGCAATTAACACGAGAGGCGTGCCGGCGAATTTCGCCCGGAATTACATTAGAAATATTTCGGTCTTGGCGCGTTATTGCATATTAATAAGCGCGGTTATTTTTAATTACATTTCATCGCAAATTCCAAAATGGAACAAACAATATTCGGAGAGGCAAAAAGCTTTTAAAGATAAAATAATTCCGCAAATAATTTAAAAACGCTGGCGCTCGTGGTGCCTATGCCTTGTTATCGAATTTTTCAGCGGTGGCGTATTTGTGCGCGCCCGGAAAAAAGGGGTGGAAAGAAACCACGCTCGTACTTAGCTAATGGGTCCTTTGAAGAGCACGACGCGCATTGCTTGCACATGAGCAAAAGAGCCTTTTAAACGACCACTTCAATGTCCTTCCATTTTGGCCTGCGT
The DNA here is from genome assembly GCA_030264675.1 of Anaulacaspis nigra. Lineage (NCBI taxonomy): Eukaryota > Metazoa > Arthropoda > Insecta > Coleoptera > Staphylinidae > Anaulacaspis > Anaulacaspis nigra. Next base: position 151,734 of record JARJDV010000753.1, on the reverse strand, counting down.
ACCGAAACTGCCAAAAACCTGCCGATACTAATGATTGTTGGTCCTCTTCTCGCCGCCGACCGCACCGCCGACACGTACAGTGTGCAAGCACACATGCGAGGCGGGGGAGTTGGAAAAAAGTTCAAGTACGTGTTTTCGCCGCAAACACAGCGCGAGTTTTCTTGCAAACACGTCCTCAACGAGCGCGCCACTTCAACGAGCGATTACCGAGTAGCCGCCGCCTCAATGCGGCCGGAAAAAATTCTAAAGCGTAAGTGAATTCAACTGCAGTCCGCATATGTGTTACGACACCATATAGAGTGTCTCTGTAATCGACACGAAATTTACCAAAAAATGAAATTGTCAGCCACGTTCCACAATGTTGATCAAATTTCCGAGCAGCCAGTATAAAGTTTTTATTCGCTCACTTAGAAGACGTACGTTATTGTCGCCTGTTTGTCGAACACACCATTTGTTAGTGTATTTTATTTTATTTCATTTCATTTCATTTTATTCCAACCCCGTACTATCAGAATGCCAAACAACTAAACAAGTTTTCCAATTTTATTTTATTCCTCGCATTGAATTTTATAAAAATGTGCTTTGTTTTCAGATTGACTATAAAAATGAGATGTATACCTAAGATGATATTTTGATCAACTGAGCCGCATTTGCAATTTTCCAAGTTATATAATTTTAATCGCAAAAAGCAATCTCATTTTTATGCCTCGCATGATAAAAATATAAATAATGTAGGTAGATCTGCAATTTAATTTTAATGTTAATATACGCACCATTAACCAGCGGCGCAATTCACGCGAGTTATACTAAAATAATATCGGAAGCTTTCTTTTTTCCGCAAAAAAATAAATGCATCATAAATTAGAGACGCACCCCGAACGACAAACCACAGCATTGGAAAGAGTGCGCTTTGGAATTTATGATGCTTCAAACGCAATGAAGTTGAAGTGGTGCTTCTTTTAACTCATTAAAACCGAAACGCGCGCCGATTTTAACGTCGCATCGAACGTTATTAATTATCACTTGACATATCGATCCAAGCGCCGCCTGCCATCACCGGTTAACCTATTAAAATATGGCCAGAAAAAGCAGGAACGTAAATTTAGAAAAACTGCTCTTTTGCGGTACACACGCATTACCTCAGAAAAAAAAATTCAGCTTAAACCTTACAAAAAATACTTTTACGCTGCATTTTCTCTCGTTATAAATGATGACTAAAATGATATATTTATCAAAATATGTCATCGTTTGAAATATCTATTAATTTGCGTTTTTTAATAAAATAAATTCGTAAACGCTTTATGGCATTCACGCCCTTATTCACGAGAGAGACGCATATGATGCAAATGCGATGTTTCTACCAGCACAGGTGGAAATTTCCCACAAGACTTTCTCTCCCCTTCACATTATTATTCCCCCGAATTTTGCATTCCTATAATTAATGCAACTTTAACAACTTTACCGTGAAGAGTCACAACAAGCACGTGGCATGCCATGAATCCTGCTAAAGCAATGTAAGCTTTTGAATTAAAATAAAAGCGAGTGTAAAAATGTTGAATTAAAAAGGACGTAGTGTCCTTCCTTCTTCTCGATGAAATGCGTCCGCTCCTTTCACTTTCATTCGGCGTGCACATTGTTGTTCGTCCAGACGCGGCGAAATTGTAAGAGACACGCGCTTAATGCAATTCGGGCGTCGAATTGTTCGTAATTCGATTTCAAGCTCGGTGCGCACCGTCGCCACCTCCACCGTCACCTCCCGCCCCCCTATCGTCGGCTTGGTGTGACGGGTCGACAATTTTATTCGGCGCAACGAGGCAAGTGAGCTGCGAAAGCTGCTCAGGATCCATGGTCACCCCATCATCCCCCTGGCGAGCTCGCGAAGATAAAGGCGCAAAAGCGACAAAACCGGGAAAAAAATAGGAGCAGCCGGGAAATCTGCCTCAAACGTCGTCTTACGAAACGCCGATGTTGCAAATGCGCTTAAACTATTTCCGGGAAGCGATATTCGTTTGCGCGCGCGCGCACCCCTATTAGAGAGCCACCCCTAAATAGTTCCGAGCCGCGAGCGCGACTTTCTTTCGTATTTGTATTAAACTGGGCTTCATCGCATTCTTTCATTTTGTGCTTTCTTTTGTTTCTTTTTTGCTTGTAAGAAAAGGGGCCACTTCCTTGTTGTTTTCAATTCAGAGCATTAATTACAAACCTCCCGTTCAGTAAGCTTAGTATTTGATTCTCCTTTTCTTTTATTCAACTGCATGTTTGTCTCACAGACGAACAAGCGCATAAAGGAAGGAGATAAGTTGTTGTTCAACTAAATATCCGCTTGCTTAAAAGTTGTAAAGTGCACGGCGCGCGCGCACATGGCTATTTCAATATCAATTAAGTGCATTTAAAAGAGCCGCCCTCGCTTTCGTAATACGTTTTTGTTGATTTTCCAGCCAAGTCATCAAAGACAATTTCAGTTTTAATTATGAACTCTATACGGTGTTATTCTATTTGCTCGAATGCCAAGTTAATTTTAATTTCAATTTAACGCTTGCGTGCAAATTCGAAAAACTCATTAAAAATCAAAGCGCTTACCATTCAGTGCCGCCTACGATGCCTTAAATTGCATTGCTAATTCATTGTTATTGTTATTTGGATAGGACAGCAGCAGGAAGGGCGCTCAAGCACTCTATAAAATTTGGCAATTTCCAACGTCAAGTTTCAAACAATACGCGCGTGCGTTTAATCCGACGGCTCTGGGGGGGCGGCGTGCGTTGTTTGACTCGCCCGTTACTCGTTAGACGATAGACAATAGCACAAACTCATTATGTTTCGCATGCTTCTCGATCTTATTACACGCGCAACTCGGAAATCCTCTTCGCACAAAATTCGAATGCGCGGAGCGTGCACGTTGGCGAAATTGAGTCATGTGACATGCAAATGAATACTTAATCATAGTACCTTACTTTCATCTTCTTTGAAGGAACACAAGTACTTAGCATTTATGAGTGCGTACGCGTACATACATTATGCAAAAGGAATTTCACGCCCCTAATATTTTTAAAGCCGCCCGCCAACTATTTAGTTAATATAATGTCCCGCAACAAAAGCACTTGACGGTCAAAAGGGTTAAATTCCTATGTGCGCGCACACTATCTGCGAGGGTGCAGTTTATTGCGGTTAATAGTTTAACTACGACCGCCCCCGACGCACATTCATAAATAATTCGCGCAGTTATCGCGCGCGCGATGGTGACCGTCGAGTCCATGCGGATTTCCAAAGTCAATTGTTTGCTCGCGCTGGCAGAGACGTAATTCTCAAAAGGTTAATATATAATTCAGCAAAACATTGCCGAGCTGGATTCGCGGCGAAGTTTTACACATGCAACGAGAGCGCGAAAGCGGGTGGCTGTGTATCGATAAGTAAACGAATGCAAAATCTCGAATCGTGCTGTTGCCGCCCGAGGACTTGGGAAACTTTCGGTGCGCAAAGTTTGCAAGCGTGCGAATTTGTCGCCATGCGCCGCATAATTATACCCCATGCAGTAGTGGCAAGTGGTCGAAAAGCGTGGTTAAATTTTTACAGCCGTCTGCGCGCGCACTCAGTGTATTCGCAAACATAACAACCAAAGTGTTGCAAACGACGTTCAAGCTGTACAACAAAGTTAAACTAACTACTTGCACCAGATGCGATTGGCTTATAGAATCGAACCGAATGCAATTGTTGTTGGCAACTTCGTTCAGCAATCTATCGAAATGCTGGTGCACACTCCAATGTTTGTTATTTTAATTGATTATTAGTGGTTGCGATAACGATTTGTTAGTCTTTACATACACAAATGGCTACTACCTGTAATCCGCTTGCATTTCAAGGGCCAAACAACTAATAAGCGTTTTCGTTGGTCTAGCGAGCTTCAATCGAGTAAGCTAATAATAAACTTGTTTTTTTACTTTATTTGGACAGTTTGTTTTGCGCGAAGGGTGAAAAAGTTATCGTCGCTGAAGTTATCGGCAAGTTAATAATGAAAATATTAAATTTGCAAAAACTTCTTTTCGCCTGCCGCAGCACAAACTTCGAAGATAAAACGTGTCGGACGGAATCAATGATTAAATAAGCAATTCCTAACGCGGTATGAAACTACGAACGCAAACAACAAATTCGAAATATTATGTATGCTTTCACCCGCGTCCTTGCGCATCTTTCACGCAAAGAGAAAGTGATATATACGTGTGTTGGAGAGGGCGAAAATCAGTGGATTCTCTACGCACCCGAAGGACGGGGCTAAACCCTTTACTTTGCATTACTTACAAGTATTTTGCATCAATTTTGCAACAATCAAATAAGCGCAGCTGTAGTGCGCTCACGTTGAGAGGATTCTCTTTCGGATTAGACGCTTCAAAGTATGTGTGTGCATGATGCGTTGGTGTTCTTCCTTCTGGCAAAAGGGATCGGATCGTATTAAATGTGTATGCGCTTTGTAGGTGGATGATGTTGCCATCCAGAAATACAAACACTCGCCAAGAATTGACAAACGCTCATGTGGCGCGCATGAAAGGTAAATGCGTATTGATGGGAGGATAGCTGGAAGCGACCCCGGAGACTATGTATCGTTCACGATTTGTCGATGGACACACAACGTGAAAACGCACGCATCAAATGCTTTATCATTTTACCCACAATATGTATCCCGGCGAGGGCAAAATATTTATGCCAAATGGAATTCTTTGAGTTACGTAGTATTTGCTCGTGCAATCAATAATAGTAGAAGCACATTACTTTGAATATTCCATGGCATACGACGGGCGCTAAACAGCAATTCCACGAAGGAATATTTATATCCCAACGTGAATGTTTAACGGCAAAGAAATGAAATAAAACATGAACGTACCTGGAACCAATCTGGGTCCGTTGATGGTTGAGAGCGGTCCGCTACCGTACTTGACATGGCAGGGGTCGGCGTTGCTCGAGACGACAGCGATCTCGTCCAGCTCGTGCCCGTCCTGCGGTGTTAGGGTGGCAATGCCGCCACTGCCGGCGCCGTGCCCCACGAACCGCCCGACGGTGCTGTCCTGCGACTGTTTGCGGCCTCTCCAGCTCAACACGAGCCGTTTAGCCGTTGACATCACGCCATATCATACGATTGTTTAATGCGGCCCGATCGACATATCCGCGGCGATTCGGCAAAGCGTTCGCGCCGCCAGTTGCGCACCGTCCGCGGCGGCTTTCGACGACGACTGAATGCTGCTCGCTGCCGCTTCTGCATCAATCATCTTCACGAGCGGCAGTCATCTGCAAATGGATGTGCAAAAACGCACGGCATTAATAAAAATGTGCGACAACAAACAGACAGACAGACATGCACATAAATACAAAATGAAAAAAAGGAGAGAATTATTACGGCTGTGGAATAGGATCATGTGCATCATCGATTAGTCCTGCTATCCTGACAGCTAAACAATTGACTCTCGATAATGTTTTACACGTAAACGAGCGATATCGTGTTGTTCGTAATTTTTGCATATTTTTTGTATGAATTATCCTTGAAAAAGAGCTTAGACTGAAATTACGTTAAGGTCTTTGCCGAGTAAACGAATCCTGGGGAAAATCGAATAAAGAATTGATGCACAAACCCAAGCATCATACAATGTATAAAGTTGTTTCGATGGAGATGGCTCTTCTTTGAGCGCGAGGCTGTTGTGTTATTTTCGTAAACCGAGAGGTACTTGAATTTTCTTGCTTATGCTGCTTAAATTCACCAATGTCAATGCCAAGGCTCCCTTAAACTTATTTACGAAATGTGCTTACAAATTACAGCAAATTCCAATAATGTGTGTTACAATTTCTGCGTAATGTTGACGCTTTGCGAAAACATATTATCACTGTTTTCCGAGTGTAGGAAAACAGACGAGCATGGTGAAAATGAACGGAAATTTCCTTAAATCCAATCAAACGCGTCCCGAAATAGAATTTCGCTTATCGCAGCACACATATTCATTCGCCGTTACGTTATGTTCGACATGCGATCGTTTTTCACGTATCCGAATAACATATTGTTTTTCTTTCGCGGGTGTTGTTTTGCTGCAGGCGCCTAAATTAATTTTGATTCGGCGTGCGCTCATTTACGCCAACGCGCGTTGTATCGATGAGTCCGAGAGTGGTGCATAATGGAAATTTTATCTAATCAATTTAATTGTATAAGTGAAACGAGCGCGTGATAACACGCTCCCCTTTTGACGCGTGCACACATTGTGCAGAGAGCAACAATAAATCAATTACCCACTCGGCACACATGCACTACTTTTATCTTAAACAAACTGACGCGGCCGCCACAAAGCGCGCGTGCTCTGCCTCTGTGCGTTTTAATCTAATTCGTCGACCAAATGCACGACCGCTCCTTGTGTAGCATTAACACCCCCCGCACATAGTGGTGCCGAAACTATGTAGCCCGCGAGGAAGATAAATTGTGTACGCAGATTGAACTCTGCGCCGATTGAAGCGTAGCCAAAGCTAGAGTCATTGTGGTAAATTCCACTCGAATGACAACTCTGCAAGTCATAATTTTCCTTTCTCATTTCCTTTTTGCTGTTCATGCCCCATAAAATTAAAATTTATTTTCATTTTGTACCATTGCAAATTTTATTTCCTGTTCGCAAAACTTTACGATTGTTCCAAAAGTTGGTGCGTTTCGCTGTCTCTAAATAGTGTTAAATGGACAAGTTCTGTATGCGTCGAAATTGTGGTTGGGGAATGCGCGTCAGTTTAAATCGACTTTCCCATTTCCCATTGAATATTACTGGCAATCGCAGATTGATGAGATGCGGACAGGCCATAAAAGTGTGGCGGGCGCATGAAATAAAAACCGCCTCCGCATACGTCCGAGCGAGCTGTGGGCGCCGTGCTGGTGCACGTCGGAGCTAGTGATGCAAATTTCCTGTTTGCTCTTGATAGGCCGTATGAAATGACGAGCACCGCTTGCATCATATGCGGTAAACAGACCCACATACAGCCCTTTTTTCACTAAACAACCTGCTGATTCTATGCGCATCTAGGGCAAAATGAAAAATCCTACAAATTTTTTCAACTCGCCTCCATCATTCGCTGAAATCCACATCGTTTCTCATTTTTCTCTGGCAATCCCCTCGGTTTAGTTTAAAATATACAAGCATATCTTTCTGGTGTATGGTAAATTCTGTTTTGTATTGTTGCTATCTCTATATTACATCTTATTATACGGAATCTTCATGGCCTTTTTATGTTAAAAGAGAAAGCGCCTTTGAGAGCGCAAACTTCTGATGGCGCGCTTTGTCGGAATTTGCATTCTTTCCACTTTCAGCTCATTTCTTTGAGTGCCTGATAAGTGCAACTAATATTATGTGCGTGGATGAATAAATGGAGCACTGCAGGCGGGAATCTAATCGGCCGAGTGTTGGCAGAGATGCTGCCTAAAGAAGAAGCACGTAAGGATTTTGACCCTCATTTAAGCGCCGCTTGTGTGCGCGCTCTTTAGCATCACACTGTAGACAACTGGAGCCATCCGACGCGCGTATTATTATTAGACACAGCGAGAATCCTCCCGCCAGGATCGATGTGTATGTTCTGCTTGCTGCTGCCGCCGCCAACACACAGGGTATGTGCTGTGCGCACATGCGTCTCTCTTCTTAGTTGAGCAATAACACACAACGCGCGCGCTTTTAACGCATGTGTGCCCCTCACTGACTCTTTGCCTGAGTGATTCGATGGCGGCAACGGCGGCGGCGGCGGCGTTGGCCTGACTTGCGGCGAGCATAATCCAGCGAACTTGTCCTTGTCAATAGTTGGACGCGAATGCGGAGCCTCGGTTCTAACAAATGTTTGTCTTTTATGTCGTCGCAACCCACGCATTTATTATTATGCGTTGTTCCTCGATTTTTCGTTATTCTTCTTCTTCTCGCCCTTCGTTCGCATTTCCTTCGTTCCCTAGCAGATCTGCAAATCTGCTTGCCGCCTTGCGGATAATCTAATAAAAACCCGAAAATAAGAAGACCAGGCCATTCTGAACAATTAGAGCCTGAAATATGTCCTACGATAAAACAACGTCAACGTGCAATTAATGTAAATGCAATCCCACTAATCTAGAATACGTACGTACCGAGCAGTTAAGCAATCTATGCACATAATCATAAAACAGCCCTGCTAATTGCCGTACATACTACTAATACGTAATTAATTGAGGCTCGTAAAAGCATTCAACCTAATTCAATAAAAGTAATGAAAGTCCCTTACTACTACAGCAAACACCACTTGAAACTATGCCGCGGACGCACGCGCAAAATAAATTATATTTATATCGTTTATCCCGAAGAAGGCAACGATTTAATCTACAAAGTAGTTGTCCGCTTGTTTAACAACCCAAACACGATCAAACTCAAACTAGTAAAAGCAGTCAAGCATATTATAATAGAAAGCGAAAGCGAGGGCAAACAAAAATAGTACAAGAACGATCCCAAACTAAATGCACATTATTGGGAGACAGACGATGACAAGTACATCAGCGATAAACCGACCTAGGGAGACACTTTATTATATTTCGCGCAGTGTGTCATCTCGTTCAGCTCACATCTCACCGTATTGACAAGTGCGTTTCCCGGGACCTTTACCGGCGCTCTGGCAAAGTTTCAAAGTGGGGCTTGCCGCTGGTGCCTCTATTATCCTTTTAGCCCTTCGCTGGCAGGATGCTCGGCATGCCCTCGCAGGAAGCGACCTGGACCTCTTCATTAAATATTCATCGACGCACAATTAATTGCGAATAAAAACGCAGCCGTTTTACTGCGCTACTATCCGTACGTACTCCACTTTCAGCAGTCGTATTTTAATTACGAACGCATAAAGTTTTACAACCGAACGAGGGAATGTTCGCTTTTATCGACTTCTAAGTCTCATTTAGTTTCAAATAAGTTTCGCTCACGCCTTCATCACTCTCGCCGACACGAGAAACGTATTAATAAGTTTCGACGTGCTTTTGTTTTTCATTTTTCATTCGGCCGTTTCCATTAGACCGAAAGCGAAGTGAATGCATTCTGATCGAAACAGGGAAGTTGGTGCTTTCTTCGAGTGTGAGTGCATTGTGCACGCTTCGCTAACTGACATCACAATCGGTGAAGATTGCCACGGCGGCGGTAAAGAAGGTGGCGGAGAAAAGCGAACGAGAGACGTGTGGCGGCTGGCAGCCTGCCGCAACAAGTGTGAGGCAAGCAACCTCCAGTCATCATATTCTCCGAGTGCAGTGTGTGTGCAACTTGTAATTATCGACGCCTTCATTGGACGCCAATGCGGTTTTGTTCGGAGGCTGCTTCCTTGCGCTCATAACCCTTTTGACCTACCTCTCTGCGTCAGAGAGAGTGGTGCATTGGAGGGAATTTATTGCACTGCAGTATCGCAGCAATTTCATTTGCACACGCCACGACCTGTATTTATATTTACACAACAAAGTATCTGCATTAACATAATATTCCTGACTGCACACGAATGTGATTTCCCACTGCACTCGACGGTCCTCGTCTGCTCTCCTTCAACGTCGCTATTCGCTCGTCTAGTCAATGTTTGGCTAATGAGTAGACTACACAGTCAATGTTGCCTTTGATTAATTACAACGCCTTTCGTCTCTCATGATTATGGCTGATGTCATCGTCATTATTAACGTTCTCATTGGGGTCGAAAGCACCAATAATTAATTATGAACGATTGCCAAAAGCAAATAACATTTCAAGGAATAGATGATTTGCCAAAATTTTGTACCATGAGTTCGACTACGAATTTAGTCCCATGGCGATTGTATATTGTTTACCCGAATTCAATTCGATTCAATTCATCAATGCTTATTGTTTCTTTGACATATCAAAGCGAAGAAATCAATCGTACTACAGGTTGTTATACCCTTCTAGTCCTAACTACTACTGTAGGAAAGATGATACATTCTTAGCTTTGCAATTATTTAGAAAAAAACTCGAGCCGCAATATTAATAACTCTAATGATATTTTAGACGAATTGCACAATTTACAATTTTTGGTGAAGATCTCTTGAGGGGTAAGACAAAAAGATGCGACTAATAAAAATATTGGTAAAATAGGCACTTACCAACAAAACTGTTGCAAATTCAACTATCAAAAAATGGTAGAACTCTTCTGGAGGTGATCGTACTTCTTCAATTAGACTTTTGGAGGAAACTTCACGCACTACAGGTTATATTTGCAAACTAGGTACTGGAACGAGGAATGTTGCACTGCGAATCTCTAAATCGTCTCACGTTTTCGGCAATACTGGCACCGACACACGCACGCGACTGGACGCGACTGTGCGCGACTAGACAGGTCTGTACACGCGATTAGAGATTAGACTGAGGCGCCGAATCGTTTTGTATTAGCGCGCGCCGATTCACTCACTTGCAATAAATTGAAATTTTAATGCAGCTCTTACCCGTCTCGTGAGAAACACACTGCTATCCTTGCCCGGTACAGGTTCCCAGATCCGCCGCCGCGCTAGACCCCTAGCAGCTGTCGACTATCCACTGCGGCTCCCGGCATCCCGATGCGCACACTCCAGCATCCCCTGCCTGCTGCTCGCTCAGTTCCCTGCTCGCATATCCCCGGAAAACGCCGCTACACTACGCCGCCGCCGCCGCCGCCGCTACCGCACGCAGCGTGCACACCACCACGCGCATACTTCGTATTTTCACAGCCTACACACTAAACATGGCGACCTTGTGCCTTGCATTGCAAAATGTTATCCTGTTTCCAGGAGCCAACGCTTGCGTCCTCTTGTGACATTTTCCCCATTTAAAAACAGGATTTGAATTTCAATGCATATTACTTACCCACTTTTCATTATCATCACAATATCGTAATCATTACGACGTAATGCATATCTGCATATCCATAGCATGTTCCCAAGGGTCACTGTAATCTTGGATAGAATAATTTTTATCGATTGTTAATATCCGCAATAACCATTCTATGTACTAATAATCTTTAAATTGCTATTTATGATATCGCACGTATCTTTATGATAAATAGGCTCAGTTATCTTTGATTAAATGATCTCCTTAAAGTAATTTATCTTGTTAACAGCCGACAGGACAAGGCAATAATTTTCCATCTTGAGGCAATTAATTTTCACTTCCCAATTAATAATCTCGGACACGAAAATGTATTACAATAATTTTTTAGGGTCAAACATGTTTGCGAAGCATAATTAACTTCTAATAGCGTTCATAAACATTACTTCTTCGCGAAATAAACGAGAGGCTTTAATTACATGAAAAGAATAATTTTGCATTATTCAGCATGTTTCATAAAATACAATGAAGATATAGCAATGTATTAATAAGCTTCTAGTAAAGAGCAATTGTAATGATTGAGAGCTTTCTATAAACTATAAATATTCTTATTGTAACATATATGTTACCATTACAGCACGTAAATCGTTTCTGTGCGTAATAACCAGCCATTACCAGCTATTATGAATTTGTAGTCCATATGTTCCACTTTTTCTTTGGGCAATGCGCAGATTAACTAAATTAGAAAAGGCTACTAAATGTTGCAGTACGAGAGTTGAATATAATTAGAAGAAACGCGCACTTGACATACAAAGAATTTATAAAGAACTTCAACTTTTCTAGTTCAAAGCTTGTACTCTATTTGAGGAAATGAAATCATATAACCGACAGTTTATTGCGAATATTAAAATCTTGCAGCCAATGAAAGAATTATTTCAAAAACGGTTGCAGTTGTTAAGATATTCGTTTAAATTCGCAAGTGGAATTTCTGGCAACTGTGTTTAAAGAAGACCTAGAACAGTGTTAAGGATGCAAAAGACGTCACCAGAGAGCACCATGCGTATTAAGCTTTAGATTAATTTATGGCAAAGTACATCTTGTAAAAATTTGTGCACTTGAATATGTGAAGTGCAAACAAATCGATAAAAAAAATTACACGGTAAACCAATTTGTAATTTCTTGTAATTGTCAAACGAACCCTAAGTGTCTTGTTAGAGGTGTAAAACACATCACCAAATCACCATACGCATTTTTCTTTAGTACGACCGATGAAGGTACACCAGGAGTACTGCGCAGAAAACACTGTTTATGTTGTTCTGCAAATGCAACTTAATGCCTAAATTGAATAATGAACTTATAAATTGATATAAACAAGTCAATATCTTTAGTTTACTAAGACAGCATAATAAGTCCAAGCAATTTATCAAAAAAGTCCTACCTCTCACAATGATAAACACAATGATAAAAGCTGGGACGCACAAGGCTTCGTAATATCCTTCGTTGTATCACTAAACATCGTAGATATTTAACATAATTACAGTTTTGTTTAATGTGCTTTAAATTTTGTGCAGAACCGCTTGATAAAATTGCAAACAGCTGTAATTTCGGAAGCTCTACAGCATTTTGACTCATTCGAAATCCTCTACATCAACAGAGCTTACTGGCTACGCAGTTTCCATATTGAGTTTCTATTTGAATTAATTAAACTTTCAGCCACATTATTATTAGTACATAATTTATTGAGAGATGAAATACTTTGCGGAACTATAATGGTTACTGGGGGTTGTAATCTACCTGATTTGCCAAGTTCTACGCAAATTAACGATTTTTTCAGTATAATCGTAACATATATACTTTGTATTCATTGATTACATTTATGTATTGATATCTAGCATAATAATGCTTCAGTTACATGCATTTTATGTTCATTACTTATTCATAATATCTATCTTACAATATTAAACTCTCTTTGGTTCACAATCGGATGTTACTCTCATTCCTTGCTAGCAAACAACATTGTTGTTATAATTTGTTGGAAATAAATCAATTAATTACCAATAAAGCTTCTCGCTTAGCCTCCTTACGCTTCATAACTTATTTCACCTTCAACCAGTAATTTGTATGTATATACAAGTTTTACACACTATCAACAAGACGACTATTGTTCTGGCGAGACATTATTGCGTTACGTAAATAGCCCATAATTCGAATGGACTGCATTTTGACCTCACATGAATCAATTATTTATTTTATAAATATATTCATAAAATTAAATGAAGCATATCATTGCTCGCATGTAAATAAAACGTCAACGATTGAACGTTTCGATAAAGTGATAAACTAAAATGTACAATACGCCTCCATAAATTAATAGAGAGTTAATTAATTATTGAGTAAATTAATTGCGCTTGACTTTTGCATGTACGAAATAATTATTCATACATCGAGCATTATTATATCACATGAAATGCAAGTACGACAAACTAATTGAAATCTATGTGCATGCAAATAATGATAATTTACACTACAGCAAGTGTGATCATTGTAATTATCAAATATCGCACCACAGAGCTAAGTTTTCATTCATACAATATTCGTTATATGCAGTGCTCTTATTGATTCATCAACACTTGCATTCTTCGGCTTCATGTGCATTGGCAATAAATTTCAATTGCCCTTCCATCCAAACAAAAAATAGGAAGCACTGAAGCATTTCATTTACATGTTTATTACGCCTCATGGCATTCAAGTATTATAGCTCACTTTGCATATCCAATTGTAATATCATTACTTTAAATAAATACCATTTGGATGCTAATCAATAAATTATAAATGATCTCCTAGAACTCTTCAAGGCCTGTTTCATCCAGAATATTTCCATCAGGCCTGTATAAATCTCACTATCTTTCTTATTTACTTTTCTTTTGACGAAATTTAATGCGAAAGTAAATATATTATTATTGCCGAATCGCTAGCAATAAATTATTAGACCACTTGTAGCAATGAATCACAAAGAAATTGCTTGTTATGCTCAGTCAAATCAGTCGTTCGTGCAAATGCAAAAAATAATCGGTTGCATTATTATTTGTTGCCGTGTTTTAAGTTCTTGTATTGCTAAATCGATTACCACTTCGATGTGAAGTATGATCCATTAAGTAGCTGGTCCCGTTTTCGATGGTCGCGTGCATTCTGCCTCCACGTTCGTGATTGTCGCCGACGCCACGACCTGCAAACCGCACCAAATATAGATTGAAGGCACATTATGTTTGCCGCACAAAGATAAACACTACCAGAGATGTCTACATATAGAAAACGAATGTTTATGATACATGATTCCTACATTACTTACTTTGGTATCTTAATTAGTCTACTGTTGCGATCGTTATAGGACCTGTGTATGGACAATGGCAGAGTTCTTGCAGCTAATTTACACACAAAATTTACATAAAGTTAGTATGATATGACCAGAACAGATTTACGAAAAGTTAATTATTGATACAACTCCACACAATCACGCAACTATGAGCTACGACCAAAAACACATACACAATGATAAACCGTGACGAAGAAAAGTTCCGCCAACTTACCGGTAAAGTCTTCAAACTTGCGTCTGCGTTGCGGCTGTGGCAAGAAAGCTGGCATATTACTTGGTTTGTAATTCTTCACAGCGAATGAACCAACAGTGCATGTTCTACCTTTGCACGCCATTAAATCTCGCAGTTGATCGTGCAAATATGACTTTTCTTCAGCCCGCAGCAATTCAAAGCGGTTTGTCAACTCGAATGGATCTACAAATAGGCATTTTCAGTATCATTACGAGCGAATAATAAGAAAACTTACCAAGCCTTAAATTGTAATACGTCCGGAGCCCGGTGACAAATTCGCAGTAGAGTAAATTATGCGTAGCGTTGATTGTCCGCAGGCAATTATACGTATTGTTGTTGGCGTTCATGCAGAAGCAGAACGGCCCAGACGTCCACAACGGCGCCGTCCGCCAATGATCATTGTCGTGGCGGAAGCAATGTATTTTCTCAGAGAGACATTCCTTTTCCAACTGCGCCTTTTTGCGCAATTTGCGCGCCTTCTTTTTCAGCCGCTCTTCTTTCTGTCGCCGGCGTGCTTCACGTGCGATTTCCTTTTCATCTCTATCGTTGCCAAACGGCTCCTCGGTTTCGCAATGACAATACTCCCGCTCTTTATCCGGCAACGGTCCGGCGGGTCTTCGGGACGCTCGCGTTGTTGTTTCGCTCATTAATGTTTCAGTTGTGCTCGAATACTCATTACTCATTGATGCGGTAGCACCGAAATCAGAGCTGCTGCTGGACGCATAATCATTCGTTGTCGGAGAAGGAACTGAAGTGGACGACGATGCTGTGGTTGTTGTACTGACGAATGTGTGTTTATGTCTATGCGGATTACTCACAGCGCGCGGTTCATCCGTCGTTGTGCTACTTTGATGCGCATGATGATGATTTTTGCGCTTCTTGTGTGGCGGTGCTAATGGATCATGCTGCGCATCTGGATGCTTCTTGCGCTTGCGATTGTGATTGCGCGGCGTCATGTCGAAGATATCAAACTTTTCAGTGGAGAATTCCGGAATGTTAACATACCGCGAATCGAAATGGCCAGCTTGGAGATTGTTGTTCACGGTGGCGAGCTCGGCGCGCTCGGTCGTCGTGTTGCTCGCATCGTCAAACTCCATACTTGGCTTCGTTTGCTTTAAATGTCGTCGAATCTCTTTGAGGTTCTCTAATTGCTCCTTCAAGCGCTGGATTTCGTTGTCGATATGCTCGCGCGATCGCCGCCACGATTTGCGATCGTGGTAAATGACGGCCGAGCAATTTATGTGCCCGTTCGGCATGCGTTCACAGCCGGGAATCGTCTCCGATATTTTATTCGTGTCCAAATTTATACGAATGCTGCGTTCTTCGGGCAGTGAGGCATTCACTGCCTCCAAGCCACTCAGTTCGCTTTGAATATTTTCCATAACATTCTCAACATGCGTTAGTGTATCGCGTTTCGCACGGTGCGACAGCTGAAGACCATTCTTGTTGCTACGCATCGCAAAGAATATTCTATCGAAATCGTCGACATCGCGTTTGTTACGCAGACGAAGCGCGCTTTTCCTTATGTGTCCATCGTTATCAATCTAGATTTATACAGTTTCATTATGAATTATTGCTTAAAGAGTGTCATAAAATACTTACAGGGATTTTCTTGTACACCAATCCATCTTTTGTTATACACGCACACTTTTTGAATAATCGCTGCATGCTACCGAAATTGAGCTTACATTTATGTTTGCGCCATCGACCATTCTCCTTCTGGCAGTACCACTTCTGGCCAATCTTGCAAGGCAATTGCAAATTACCCTGGAAGCACTCCATGGCCAACCGCTGCGATTTGCTTGCAAGCACCGGCTGCAATTGATTGTCCAATTGTGCGTCATGCTGCGCGTTGTTGAATTCGTGTTCCTCGTCCGCATCGTCATCCTCGCTTCCCGACGACGCCTGCTCAATCTCATCAATATCCTCCAGATCGCTGGGATCACCTTCGGGGTCCAGGCGGTCCTCGCCCGAGTCATAAATATCCTTAAGCGTAGTTGCAAAGGTGCTGCTGGCACTAAACGAACTGACCGCCTCCGTTGTAGAGTACTCAGCCCGAGTAGTTGGCGCACTTGTGGTTGTATTCATACGATTCGCAGCCGCCAAGTATTTATGCGCTTTCGACTCGGCTGTTTCACGCCGCCCGGAACTCTCAATAAGGAACGTATCCCGTTTGAAACGTTTGCGCTGCGACGTCTGGAATAGGGATAAAACCGATCGTCCATCCATATGTAAGGGTGGCTCCACTCCGGCAATATCCAAAAATGTAGGAGCTAAGTCAATATTCAATACAATATCATCAACAACAGTTCCAGGTTCCACCCCTGGACCACGCACCAAAAACGGTACGCGCACATCAAACTCGAAGGGAAAACTTTTACCCTGTGGAATTCAAGCGTTCTTGATAATAGCCACTGAAGCAAAGATAAAACTGACCTTTATCAATCCAAATTGCCCCAGGTGATAACCATGATCGGAGGTGTAAACAATGAATGTGTTGCTCAATTCTCCGAGGACGTCCAACTCTTCAACAACACGTTGTACAGCCGCATCTACTGACTGCAACGTTTGCAATCGCTTCGTCATGAGCAAATCAGTGAACTCTTTATGTATTGGCTTCATTTTGTTCGTCACTTGAAGGATCCATTGTTTGTCCAAGTTTGGCGCAAAGTCATACGACGGAGTGCTTTAAAGGAAGAACAGAAAAAACGTTCTACTTAAAAGCAGTCTAAAAGCATGCCACGGGAATCATTTCTACTCATTAATCTTCTTTGTTCACATTAGGAAGAAATATTCCTTCAGCACTCTTGAAAATTGTTAAATAGAGCGCAATGGAAAATAACGATGAAAAGTAAAGAATGGAAAATAAAGACTTAGATGTTGTTAAATATTGGTATATACGAATTTTCCATTAAGTTGCGGTAACCGCGCATTTTCAATCGCGACATGCGCGCTCTCAGGCAAATTAGCGGAGAACCCCATTTTATGATCGCATTAATGTGCGTCTAGACAACATCAATAGTACTTTAGATGCAATTGAGATTGCTTATAAGCATCGTCGTTGAATGCGCTCTTATGGAATGTAGAGCTCGATGGAAAATGGCTGGGAAAAGTTATACGGAGTCAACTTACTGATGCGTGGTAACGTTGAAGAAGAGATGTGAATATTGCGGTGCTGAATCCTCAGGTCCATGAGGTGCAGGAAACGACATGGTGAGCATTACTGGTTTGTTAATGTTATTCTTCTTCGATTGTCGAAGAAACGCTATGGAATCGTTGGCGATTAAATCCGTATAGTAATCCTGAAAACAAAAAGTTTGCCTAAAGAATAAATATTGTAAACGTATGAATTTATTTCGCTTTAAAAGTTTAAAAGTGCGTATGTAACCTGGGGGCATCGTTCTAATCTAATGTTAATTAACTTCTATTTTAAGGATTCATTAGCCATTAAAGTTCAAGTGCGCGCACAATACATTAAACCATCGAACCATAATTACGGCGCAATGAGTGCCTTTGGAGAGCGGAGTGCACACACAATTTCAGCAAAACCCAGAATGCAAAAAAGAGTTTTAAGTGTGCTCAGTATTCTGCACACAAGCCATATAATATAATATATTATAGCAAAATGCATGTGGTAGCTTAAGAAAATGGCAAAAGCAAAACTTGCACGCTCGCAGAACCTACATAAAAGTTTTTGCAAATCACTTCTACGAGATGTTTAAGCTTTGAGTACTTGTCTAGCCAATTACTATTGCTTTATGTTTGGTCGGTCGAATGCTTGTAATCCGATTAGGAAGTAATGCTCATAGCAATTCAAATAAGCTTGCCACCGCTCGTAGAAAATGAGAAATTAAGCATTTATTTCAACGTTTGCTGAGTGAGAACTTATTCAACACGTTAGATGATAATTTGTGAGTGGTGTTCCTATTCGAATTGCTTTATGGCGATGACTGACTGAAAATATTCTATGCCGGCAATAATTAAATGGAAAGCAAGATAAGTAAGAAAACCGTTGAATGTAGTGACCCCCCGAAGGAAAGTTTGAACTCGCATTGACCGATTAGGCGTTGAAACGAATGGCAGGCGGCTTTCATCGCGAATGATACGCAAAGTAGAAAAACGGATGCGCCACGAGCTTTGCGATTTGTATGGTCCAAGCACGCAATTTCGCACTTGTCGCGCAACTCTTTGTTGCATGCGAAGCGCACTTGAGCGAAGGCGATAGATTGAGATAATCTATTGCAATTTGACTTAATGTACACCTCGCATACAGTTCGTGCTCGAGCGCAATTAATGAGCTTTGCGCATCCAACATGGATAGTATAAATAATGCAAACTTGGCATGCGCTTAAATGATTATTGTTCGAGCATTAGACAAATGTATTATACCGTGACAAGAAACACAGCAATCGAGACAACCGAAGAGAGAAGGGGTTAATGTAAAAGGTCACGAAAAATCATTTCAGCGTATTCGTGACTCGCAATCTTATTTCATATCGAGATGTAGACAACACTTAAATGATTAAACGATTTTGCGATAAACCAGATGGCCACGCGAGGCATTAGGAATTTAAATGCATCTGAATGAAGAAAAAAAGCTAAGAGCTGGAACGTAGAAGGCGTCATGGTATGTCATGAATGACTGTAATTTTTGTGCAATTAAATCTAAAAAGCACTACATGTAGAGAAATAGAAAAACACTATTAAATTAAACAAAAGTGGGTATTTAGCTGTTGTGCGGTAGTTGTAATCGTCAGGATGAACATCTGCTTTGAAGTTTTTAAGATAATATACGGAGAAGCACAAGTTTTATCCGTTTATAGATGATAGCTGTGCTTGATGCTAAAGGTAAAGGTGAGCCGAACACCAGTAAATGAAGAATGAGTATTAGACATGTATGAAAATAAATCATAATAAATTTTGAATTATTATTTCTGCACGTATCTTCCATTAGAGAAAACTATTATGTTATTATGATGCGGTATGGAATAATGATGAAGCTTTACTATGTTATTTTCGCTTGATTTATGCCATGAAAATAGCGAGTAATTTAATAAATTTCCCTAGAGTGTCCAATGAAGCAAATTAATTTCTTACCTTTGAATAATCAAATCCATGTTTAATCTTCTTCCCGTTCATGTTTATTGAATAGTTGTAATACTTGGAATTCATTATCAAACCACCCCATTCCCGCCATCCTGGAGGAATGTAGGATCCGTTGTACTTGTTCAAATATTTTCCAAAAAATCCTGTAACAAGAAGGAAATAATATAAACACATTACAATTGTAATAAATTTGGGATTTATGAATGGCCGACCGTCTGGGAATTCATCTTCTTGAAAGTTTTGCTTGATTGCTTGATAGCAAAGTAAGATTAAATGCGCAACCGACAGCAGCAAAATAAAAATACATGAATGATGCGTATGTAGCCATAGCGAAAACATGAAATATTGCAGTTTCAGTCATCATTTTCAGCATGGTCATCAATAATAATCCATTTAACATTCTTGCTGCTTGAGAACAAGCCGTCTGCAAATGGAATGCATGTATATGGTTGGCAGAATTTCTCACATATCTATCATCTGTTTCGTTGGCTGCGAGCGTTTCTATAAAATATAGCAAACTAATAAATCCACAGATAACTAAATCATCGTGTGAAAACTTTCATTCGTATTTAATTACTACCTAATACACTGTGAACGACGTAATTCAAGCGACCGTGCAAGGAAGTTTATTGAGACTTTCGAGCAAAAATGCTTAGAACACACCTTCAAGTGAAATTCAACAACTAAATTAAGACATGACTAAGAATGGTCTCCTTTTTGTCTGGATTAAAATGTCGTCGTTTTACGCTTGGCCCGCGAATGTACAAAACGTCCTCCTCTTCGATTACGTTATTACAATAACAATTACACTTTACATTATTAACATAATGTGCGTAGGTGGTGCGACAACGATTTCCTCCAAAGCCCACGTTTGCCGTCTGCTTCTTTAATTCTTCAATCCTAGGATTAACGTTGTACAACAACAACAACAACAACAAGTCGGATCTTTTGTTTCCTCATCAACTGCCAGCATCAATCTCATTTGACTATTAACGCGTCGGAGAGTGTCTAACACTATTAAGATTTTATTACTATTTTATTGCACTTAATGAGCTTGAATCTGAATACGCAGAATACAACAAAATAACAGAGTTTAGTTGCTGCAATCTTTTAAAGGATCATATAGTGGTTAAATAAACATTATCATATTATCAATCACGTAAATGTAAATATTTCTAATAACTTTACAGCTTACCAACTTCTAACACTCTTCAGCCCCTAATAATATACTTTCTACCACATTGCAGGACGAGTGGCCAAAAAACCCGACTCTCTCAGTCAAAACAGGATGCCTGTTCACATTAAGGATATCCAACTTTCATAAAATTTATTATTAATCACGCTATTTTGTATGAGCTCATGATTAACATAGTTAACGTTAAAAAAAAACTATGTAAGTAGTTACATTAACTCAAAGTAAATGTACGACCATCAATCATATTATTATAAACATATTTGTGTCATTCGTGTGCAACGACGAAACAAGGTTTTCATTCGCTGACAAGTTTTTTGTTCTTCTTCACGCATTCTCAATCGTACGCTGTAATTCGTTTATCTATCAAGCAGCGCAAGATATTTAGCATTAACGGACGGACGCGCGTAAGCCGGCAGAGCGATGAGCTCAGTAATGTCTCGCGGCTGTAATGTAATTAACCCATTATCCTCACGATAACATAATAGCATTACGTGTATTTTTGTGACGGACACTCATGGTCGCTCTCGCATGCACGAACGAATAAATAATAAGCGAGCGACACGGCGCGCGCGTTGAAAAAGAACATGGGATAAGAATAAGAAGCGCGAAAGCCGAGTGTAAAAAACGAACTTGTTGTACTTCACTTCGTATAATTTGCGCGCATCGACGAAATGCACGTGATGAGCATCATCATTCTCTTCTTCAGCTGCTTATTCTTCGCGACGGTTACCATGCAAGATGGCTTGAAATAATAATCATCGTAAACAATCTTCCGCAGATTTAATGCGCATGCCATCAGCAATTTTCGTTCGTTTCGTATTTTGAAATAAAAACTCGACTTTACTTTATAGGTACATTCAGGTGTCTGTGTTCACTCGTCTGCTTAGTGTAATTATAAACGTGGAATGGAAATGACGCACACGTGTCTGAAAATTTGGACTTGTAATTATTTGTTCAGCAAGAAACTTTGAGCCAAAAATATTATTTTAAATAACTTTTTTCCTGAAAAGCTATTTTCATATAATTTATTATTGATGAATTCGAGAAAATACGCGTGAAACATGTAAATCCTATTTATTTTAATAAGGACGGCAATCAAGTGAGATATAAATCAACTGGAGAAAACGTGCAAATAATTAAAGGATGCACAATAGGATGTGTTAGTTCAGATGAGTACACGACTCACTTTTGTATGCAGAAATCGTGTGAGGTAAATGTATGCAAATCATCGACGATTTATGTATTACTTTTGAATCGGTGACATGTTCAATCAGCATCATTAAACGGCAGCAATTTACGTGATATGAGCAACAAGCGTTGAGGCTGTCATTCGCAAAGTGTAATTATCGAACCATTTGCAAGTGTTTTTGCAGTAACTCTGTAATTACATAAACAATTGCGCTATTATTGTTAATTAATTGCATGTTCAGCTCACTGGAACACCGTACTGAAACTGTTAGTTGTGAGTTTTCTTCGTTAATTATAAATATCTGTTTGGCTACCCAGTCAATATTTTAGCGATATAATTCTAGTAATTTGCATATTAATCATTATTACGTTCGTATGCCTACTATTTAATAAACTAGTTGCATTAAGGAAATTTAAATATGCAAAAATAGAACTCATTCAAGTCGAAAGCCCAATTCAAATATGCGAGTTTCTGAATGTATAAACAGGTACCTATTATGATGATTTTAATTAGAAAACTTTGTAAAAATATGTAAAATCCCGTTGCAGTTTGCGGCGCAACGTATAATTCAAGCGTTTTATGAATTTATGATGACTTTTGTGATGTTCGCGCACTGCGAGGTCTTCGCGCAGTAGTGTGCGCTCCACCAATTTTTGCCCAATGCAATATTTTCGGAGTGTCACTATAAGTGAAAATTGAGTTTAAAGTAGCTGGCTGCCGCTGAGTGGAGCGTGTATCATTATTCGAGTCCAAGTACATAGGAAACCTCTTTGTGCGCCAGCCTAAAACTGGAAAACTAGGTTGGTTTGAGTGCCCACTTTGGCTGTGCAATGTGCGAATGCAACGAAGGAGCTAACAAAATGTCAACACCAGGGTACGAAAAAAGAGTGACAAACATTGTAAATAAATTGCACCAGTTGTAAATAATTTAAATCTTCGTTGAACTTTCTTTTCCTACTGAAATGACTGTAAACTGTCACAGTAAATATAAAATATTTGAAATCAAAAGTATCAGACTCGATCAAAATAATTTGGAAAGGATTAATTACCCATGACATAGTTAATATTAATCAAGTAGGCTGCGAGTAAAATTAATTACAGATGTGAAATGTGATTAAGCAACTGCACGATTTGAGAAACCACGCGCACTAATTTGAGGAGCGTTTAAACGATTGAGAGTTAATTGCGTTCTTCTCTTACTTCCGCCTCCTTTCAGCCACCTGGCTGTTTGTTGCTTTACGCGTTTTTTGATATTCGAGTTCAGTTTAGATTTGTTGATGAGCGCCCACAATCAAGCAACGGTGACATCCCACATGTGTTCTTTTGTAGCGTGCCAACACCGAATCGTGTCTCCCATTGCTGGCTTGTTGTTAGACGTTGTTCAAGTGAGCGTGATATCTAATTAATAAAACCATGCGTGAGTGTTGATAGTCTTCACTCATTGATGAAATGCACCACCCACATAATTCATTTGCATATGAAGCTTTAATGAAAATTTACTTCATTCAATTTCATTTTACTGAATGAATCAACTTTAGGATATGATGAAAATGAATCTATCCGAAAATAATTTCTTGGGGTTCTTGAGATATTCACCCCAGAAAGTGACCTTGCATTACTACGAAATCAATAAACCCAAATATTTCCAAATAACTCGAGTGCGTATCATCGTGTAGCACTTATTAGAAAAAATTCCTGAGTGTAAGGATAAAGCAATAATGAAGAATAAACTCACCGGTGCGATATCCCGCATTCGACAGGTAGGTGGCAAAGGAACGCGTTTCGTGCGTTGTCTGCCACTGCGTGCTCGAACAATTATCATTATTCGTGAAGACCTGATGATTATGAACGTACATGCCAGTCAGCAGAGACGAGCGTGAGGGGCAACACATCGGGGTCGTGACATACGCATGCCGAAATTCAGCACCCTGATCGCGAATCGTCTTCAACGTTTTCGGCATGAAATTGAGCGACCCCAATTCCACGTCCTGGTCGTCAGTGAGTATCAGGATAATGTTCGGCTTGTTGCGCGACGATTGCGCTAGCATTTGCGTCTTGGGCCGCATTCTTGATCGCTGCTGCTGTTGCTGATGGACCACACTCTCGTTCCATCCATGCAGACCCCACGCACATGACATCAATACCAATAAATATACATACATGATTCACACGTGCCTTTTAAACGTCGATGGAGACTTTCAATATTTTTTATGCATCTGAAACAAAACATAAATTTACTAAATACCTGTTTTTTGTAACATTGTAATTAAAAACCTGCATCAATTGCGAATCACAGAAATTCTAAGTGCATGAGTAATTGAACTAATTGAGCATGAAAAATGCCTTCATAGCTCATTAGCCATGCCTTGTATGAATTGCTGTCCAACAATAGAATGCAATACCAAAGTGCGCGCGCGAATAAAATTAGATGCAATTTGCATTGAATGCGCTCATAAATTATGGCAATTGAGGGCCGGATTAGACTGCAACAATTTGTTTATATAACAAATCGTAAATAATAATCGTAGAAATACTGCCATTGCGCTTGAACTATAAAGCCCGATACGCGAGCAAACCGAACTAGTTTCAAATCGATTCCTGGCCATGTTTATGAGCTAGGTTGGAGGCGTTAGTCCAGCAGAAGTTTTACAGCCAAGAGTGCCTTGTCTTTATGGGGTTGAATGTGTAATCAATGCACGTGTTCCAGTTTAAATCACTTTGTACCAGCCAGTGGTAAAATAAGTGGTGAGGAGTTTTAAACGTTTCGCAATCGTGCTCTGACATGAAAATACCTTCATAGATGTAAAACAATAATAGCTTGGCAATCGAGAAATGTTTTGAAGGTATTTTAAAGCTTATACTGTTATTATATTTATATTTTACACACGCTTATTAATCGGACAGTAATAGTATTAGATTGAACTGCATCAGCATGCATAGTACACAAATTCAATTTCATATTAAAAGCATGCGAATAGTACATAATGTTATATAACATTGAAATGCATTAAAAGCGGTTCATGAGTTTATCAGCCGATTGCGCTGCTCTTTGCGACGCTGAATTTAAATGCGAACGATAATGCCAAATACGCGTTAATATTTCGATTGCATACTTAATCAAATCGTGCGTAAATCTGCATAGAGATTGCGTTACGCTCGCGCGATTTCAATGAATAAAATTCATGTTAGTGCAGCTGGAATTAGCGCCAAACGGCTCAATTACGTTTCGTTGCCTATTACAGTTGCGCTGTTTATTACCACATTGCAAAAATATGGTCCCTAATAAATTACAGTCAACTGATATACAGTTTGTATCAAAATCCCATAATTCTCCACATGCTAAAAACTATAAATTAAATTAATTGTTCGAACACTCTATACAAGGAA
Source organism: Anaulacaspis nigra (assembly GCA_030264675.1). Lineage (NCBI taxonomy): Eukaryota > Metazoa > Arthropoda > Insecta > Coleoptera > Staphylinidae > Anaulacaspis > Anaulacaspis nigra. Next base: position 126,456 of record JARJDV010000753.1, on the reverse strand, counting down.
TGATACATTGTTGATTACATTGAAAATCAATATAAACGCGCATTAATATGCTACACTACATAAAATACGCACAAATTGTAAGGTGAGAGTGGTGCAGTTAAAGTGACTCTAATGAATTGCAATCGTGCAAAACGCGTCGTTCTTATCAAACGTGTAATGAGCGGATGAAATTTAATTATGCACTGTGCATGTCGCTTTAAAAGGCGACGCATATTTACTATTCGAATGCAAAATGTAAATTTCCATATAAATCATTTTAATTAAAGCGTTAGTGCAGCATATATAAAGTAAATCTATCTTGATGGTTTTTCACTCTTCAGGAAATAGAACAAACAGAAATAATAAGCGCAAACAAGTTTTCTTTGATCTGCATTCTTTGAATAATGCGCTTGGAATGTTTATGCCAATAGAATAGATACCTATATGCGAATAGTTTACAATCATTATGATCATAGAGAAGTAACGAACACGGAAAGAGAATCTTAAATTATTGGAATCAAACAAGAAATAAATACTATTATCATAATCTCACAAAATACACCGAGAGTAATGTATAATTTAATGTACTCAGCCGTAAGTACATATTTCATATTTACAAGCACAGCCGATCTATGCGCCTTTGTATTGTAATGTGAGTCTTGAGACGACATCGAGAAAAGTAGCTAAGAATTAGTTGTTATGCATGACGCGAACGTCCTTACATTTGCTGAGTCGGATAATGATTGTAATTCAACGTATAAACATGTTTTACGTACTGAGCCGTGCCTAATACTGATTAAATTGTTAAAAATAATTGCATTCTTCGGATAGCTGGATAAATAAATCGGAAAAACCATTAACTGTGAAACATCAGAAATACACACAGATTATCAATCTGATTACGACACGCAACACATTACGAGAAAGTCAATTTATTATCAACCCTCGCTTCAGGACAAATAAAGACGATGTGTAATCGTGCATTGCAAACAAATGCATTTTGACCACCCCCCGCTGCGTGCGCTAGTAATACAATTCCTCTCCTTCCCAGGATGCATTTCCCACTTTGGGTTTATGGCGGCAACGCATGCACATCCTGCGCACAGCCTGCGCGAAAACAATGGCAGCCCAGACGAGGGTGCGATGTAAACAAATCTAGCGTGCGGCTGCAAGCAAAGTGTCCCTGGAGGAGCACAATTCCGACGCCTTTACGTTCTAATTTCATTTAATGCACACCACGCCAGACAATCGTAATACACTGCATGTTTTTGGGCCCCTTTTTGCCAGTTGAGTTATGTAAACTTAGAATATAATTTAAACAAATTATGCGCTCGTGTTTAACATGTAAATTTGAATGTATGCATTCCTTTCAATTTAATTCAGTAATAAGCGACATTTGTATTAAGCAAATTCTGAGATTAAATTTAAAACGCCCTATAAACGAAGGCTTCCCCTCTTTTAATATTGCAACAATTGCAACAGCGCAAACAAACAAAGAGAAAGGTGTCTGCTTATAAATTACACTGCGGTTAGCAAATCGAGCGTAAGGGAAGACGAGCGCATTTCTCTTCCCTTCAGTCATCCCTTCACGTTTTGAATCTTCTATGCGTTCACCCATAATTTTCATTTGGAAATTCATTCAAGTTAATGAAAAATTATTGAAATCGTGAGTTGGATGAAATCTAGGAAATTTGATTAGAAAAAGGCTTGGCGCTGAAATTTATGAAGACACTTGTCGCGTATAAACTTTGAGTTACACTGAGCAAACTACACTTAGTGTTCGCGCACTGACCGAACGCGGTGTTTGCACTAAGATTATATTGGAAAAGTTGCACACCACAACGATAATTTACATCGCATTGGTACGACTCGACGTTTATTTCAGTTTGACTCTTCGGATGCAATTTCATTCGAGCGTGTGGCGCACATTCTCGCGAATTTAATCTCGAAGTGCACCGCCACCGCTGCCATTCGCTATTTCAATAAATGCAATGCACTTAATGAAACGCGTGTATTATTTGCGTTTTGCAAAACTGTTCGCACTCAATTCGCACTTCAATAAATGGCATCATTAGGTTAATACATTTCATTGAACTCGTTGCCAATCATAGATCGTCATAGATTTATTGATATAGATGGGTCTAGACCCGCGAGGTTAATTAATCGGCGGCCACGCAGAATTTCGCCAATTATTTATATGAACGTCAATGAAAATTGCTGCAAAAGTCCATTAAATGGAATGATAAAATTTGAAATTCTAACTGAAATGTAAATTGTAGGAACGCATCATACGTCGCTATAAATAAAATAAACGAAATGTGTTTTCGCAATTACGAGAGCAATTAATACGCTATTAATACGCAGATGCGAAGCGCATTTGCGATTGAAACATGCGTTACGTATCAATGAAATAACAGGCGAAAGATTTATCGATTGACGAGCAACGCACAAGTGGAACGAGAAAAAGAACTAAGAAATGATGCAATGAAAAATAAACGAACGATCGAATATAAGTAGCCGAGAGAATACACATAATCGAACAAGTCCCGTGAGTTAAAGTTCAAGGTCGAGTCGAAAGCAATTCGCTACGCAAATAATTTGATTTTTAGTGAGTTTAAGACTAAAAGTAAACATTTATTACACGCATACGAGTGCTATTAATAGGAAGGATTATATTTTTACAGCTGCATAAATTGGATTTGTGGCAGTGTGGGCGGCACAACTGCTCCATTAAGTGCTCGTAAATTCTGAACTCGATTGTTCTCAAATTGAGTTTTTCTTAGTCATAATATGATTTATAAAATGCCTGCCTATACGCTCAAGAAGCTAAATATGTAGTCCTTACTTTTTCATATAAAAATCAATACGTAATACTAATTTATGAAGTATTAATGCGAATTGTATATTTATGGGTATATATCAAACATTGACCCCTCTCAGTTGTATTCTATAAATAAAACAGGCGAAAGGTGACAGGATCACTTTTTACTTATTCAAGTTAATTTATTTGGGCACCGACGAATATCAGATATGCGTGAACATTTTTCTTTATTCTTAGTATTCACCTTGATTCACTCTACATACTTCACGTCTTATTTATTATATCTTGAAATAAATTTAAGAAAAATGTTAAATTATTGTAAGCATAAATTAATACATTAATTAATTGCTTCGTGTTAAAATTAATTCAATATTTATAAACCGAACTAAATGTTGAAGATTTAAAAACGAACCTTAAAGGCATTTCTTTGAAGAATGACGTCGTAGAAGGAACAAAACATTTAATGTGAAATGCGACATGAAAGGAAAACGTTTCATTATTTTTCATTGCACTTGAATTGTACAAGTCACAAGACGTATTGCATTGTCCCCGCATTATTCCTCAACTGCTTGTTTACCATTGAGGTACATTCCTGCCATCCAAAAAATTCAATATAAGAAAAATTCGAGCATGTATAATAACACGAATTCAATAAAAGAACGACGACTATTTGAGCATGGCGATTAAAAGCTCGTAAAACGAAAGACAGACAACTGATGCATTCATAATGAGCGTGCGTAGTACCAGCTTTTTACTTTGTTTTCAATGCCTTTTAGGTATCTAGCCTTTTAAAAGTTTCAAATTTCTTCTTCACTTTGAGTTTGAAAATTCGAATTGTTAGATTTTATTGTCCATAAAGATTTAAAGATTTTAAACGATTTTAATGACTTTTCTTTTTATTGCTTTAAATCTAACATGTATAAAAGTCAAACGTGAGTTTGCATAAAACGCAAAAACCTTCTCAGAAGAAAAATACGATTTTGGAAGAGCGAAATATTTCAAATTATTGATTATAAGAATAATTAAACAATAAATCTCATTTTGTACTTATTGATGGAGATAAATCTCGCTTTCAATCGTCATTGCACAGGGATACCTTTGTTTGATAGTGGCTTTGGGAAAGTTGCAAGAGTTACCAGTTGAACCATCCATCAATGTTGTGCGCTAGCACGAAGCAAGCACGCAACAGCAAAACAACAATAAAGGGTTAAGATAAAGTTGAATCGAAAGGGTTTCGATGCACGACCGCGAAATATTTCAATCTTCAATTTACATAAAGATTCATCAATTTTGCCATCAGCCATTGCCAAGAGTGGCGTCTTAAACATCAAGACTTAAAATTGAACATAAATTACAATTTATATACTTAAATGAATTATTCAAACAAATCCAAACGAATTTTCAAAAGGTAAAATGTAATTTCGTTTGTGTATAGGTTTTTCTGTTTTCTTCGTTATTATACGTGCTTGTGTTTGTATTTGCCATCCTTCTACGTGCCTTCAAAGCGGAATGCAATTCATCTCGTTGCAAGCCTGTGCGCACGTTTGACTATATTTAGCGAAACAATAGGCATTAATTTAGCACAAAACCATGCGCCTTGCAAAGCGAAAAGCAGCTTGCTTTGCTTTTAGGAGCAGCAATTGAGCAGTAACGCTACGCATTGGCAATAGATCACTCTCCATCCAACTGAAGCGGTGTTAAGCATGCTGCAAGCGCAAAACAAGAAGGATTCGCTTTCGCATTAATGCATTCAGGGCAATTCCATTGAAACCAAATTCGCAAATTGTGCTCAACAGTTGGGTACATGAATGCCATCATAATATAAAGTTTCTTTGCTCCATTTTAAAATCATCACGGACTTGGGCAACTTTATTAATAAAGTAAATTAATCCGCAAATTAATTTCGTCACTCGAAAAACTTGAATCGTCTTTTGCATTAAGTAAACGATGCAATTGCAAGTGCAGTAAATTCCTGAGTTATTAGATTCCCGAAAATTATTGGCACAAAGGCAGCGAAGATGTGCACCGAAACGACTTTGTAGATGGAGGAAGTAAAGTGAGCACCCGTAATTAAAACGCATAATGGAAGTAATGCAGCAGCGCGCGGAACGAGCGGCAAGGGTGCAATCGCAATTATCTTTCTCGCCACCGCCGCCGCCGACGTTCATGGTTCGTGCTCATTGCGCGGCGGTAAAGTGCGCACATTTTTAATTGAATTAATTGAAAAACTAATTGGCGCTATGCACTCCTCAATGAAATTCGATAATAGTCTTCTCATGTTGCGCGCCGCTCGAACAGTCAATCAGTGCACATTTCACGCTTCGAAATCACATGCAAATTTTATTTAATTCATTTCAGTAATTAACGCTCATTATCTGTCACTCCGTTAGATGATTAAATTAATTAAATTGGCTTTATATTATTATTCCATCGAGGTGTTAAAATTTGATTAATATCTCACCCCCTGAATCGCGCATTTCGCGTCTGGTTATAATTTGCTTTTAAATATTCTCACTTCAAGTTGCTCTCAGGAATTAAACAAGCTCGTAGTATAAAAAAACCGAACAACTCTTTCTTTGAAACCAAAGCAGACAAAGCGTGACATTTGTTCGTTCTTGATTAATTTATAAAGTGTGTTCATGAAGAAGAATTACTTTTATGGTTTCGGAAGTATCCACTTAGACGTTGTCGTCTGAATTATTTTATGACATCCTTTCTTTCTTTGTGTTCTTTAAAAATGAATAATTATATTGCTTAGTAAATTATAAACTAGTGTGGTTAGTAATTAGAAAATAATTAATAATGAAACTGAAAACAATTTGTTTTTACTAATTTATCAGTGAAAACACTCGTCGCAATATAGCACCTGTCATAATATATTTCATAAACCACATAAATATAAATGCATTAACTTCATTCGCGTACATTTGATACATGTAATAATGTTTGATGTTTTTAATAGAAATGCAACATCTGCGACAAATTCACGCTGAAATATGTGCGACAAGCAGACTCGCTCAGAATAGCGTTTTACGTATTCGCGAAAACGCACTTGCTGCGGATTAGTACAACGGGCAGATGCAAAATAAAGTAAAAGGATCCAAGTGGACGAACGAACGACTTGCAACTGTGAATGCAAGTCAATTATTTCGGGCGCATTTTCGTTTTCGTATTGCTCTATAAATACGAAGTCGCCGCACACGAGACGAAGACTTACTCAATGCAAAGCGCGAATATGTTGTTGTAGTTCAAGTGCAGGCGCAAAAAACGTGAACTGCACGTTTACAAACCAACGCGACATCAATGCAAATCCGCAAAAATTCACTTGCTGCAGTTAATACTAACAAAACTCCATACCAAGTGTTTAAAGTGCTCAAATTTCAAGTGTCTGGTCCTTCAAGGATAATGCCCCGTCTTGGCATTTACAAACTTCGAGAAAGCGAAGTCAAACCCTTGTTTGAGATGTTTTCGAAAAGTTTCGAACTCTTGAGGACGGTTTGATTCCCAGGTAATTAATTTCAATAGCAAATCGCGTAGCGATGTATGAGGAAAAGCGGCATTTCGTGTGCGGCCGCAGATGGCAAAGCATTCCGGGTCGTAAAGCACTCATAATTCTCTTATTCAACATCAGCCAGTCTGGCTGCAGCAGCGAGTGCTTGTCATAGATTTAATTTATATGTGGCTGCACCGCGCACACGTCTATTGCAAACTGCATGCGCGTTCTCGCAGCTTTCCCCAATTTTCGGTTCATATTTACGACGTATTTCTAATGGTCCAACAAGCCTGCCAACCAGCTTCACATGCTCAACTTGCGCCAGCGCGAAATTAGTGTTCATTTATCATTATTTTGCCTATGCCAAAATTGTGCGCGCACGCGAATTAGGTCGTTAAAATTTGCTATTAAAATCAAACTCTCATTTAATCCTAGAGTGCGTGAAATGAGAGAAGCCTGAAAAGTATTTTCGTCGTCAAACGACGATAAAGTGTATAAAAAAACGTGTCTTCATTGAGATATACGTTAAGTAAAATAGATTGAAGACGAAAGCTGATATCTTTCTTTCTTACATTGAATGACATTAATGCATGTGCGGCGTCGTCGTATCTCTCTATTGAATGAAAAGCCATTCAGCGAGTGTGTTTGCATGGCGCATTTTGACTCGAATGGCGTGTCTGCGAGGCGTTTAGCGATTATTCGGCCACCATGGATGCACGCGAAGAACCAAGAAAAGTGTGCTGGTTAACGGAACGCACGGACAATGCAGCGCGACTAACAATTCCGCGTCAGGTAAAAGGGCGCCAGAGTCAGAGCGCAGCGCGTCTGAAGAACGTGAATGGTCCATGCGAAGATGCTGCTCAATTTATCTGCTTCAAGAGCAGCAGCAGCAGCAGCAGCAGCCCGCATTCGAGCATGCGAAACGTCTTGTTACACGAAATGAAAACTTGATTATTGATTATTATCGTGTTCTGTCGCTCGTTCAGCCGATTCACATGCGTGATAAGTGTGCGAATCCATATTATCCTTGCGTTCCGCTCTCATGATGGAATTTTTCGGCTATTAATGTCACTGGCGCTCTTAATCATTAAATGAATTGACTTGTAATAATAGAAAAGAGGAGAAAAACTAAAAAGTGGACATGGAAGTTAATTAAAAGCCGTAATTCACAATTAGCTCGCCAGTTGTGCTATCAATTTGTATTTAGCAATACGTTTTCTGGAAGATTAAACTTGGCACAGGTTCCAATGGGCTGCAAGCGAGCGCGCCAAGAGAAAGAAGAAAAGAAGGAAGAATTAAAGTCGAGCTCAAAACGAAGAAACAACTCCTGCAGCTCGCTGCTGGCACTTCTTGTGCGCCGCATCGTCGTTTGTTTTCTTTGCGGCGCGCGTCGCCGTCGCGTTCGCGGCTTTAATTCAACGCTTCGTCGATCTTTCTTCTTTGGATGGCTGTTTTTCCGATACAAGGTGTTCGGCAAGCACCTAGATCAAAAACTCCATGTTCCGTTATCCCTACACAGCATTTCAGCCATAGAATTTATTATGCTGGCGAATTCGAGTGCTAAATCTTTTTGTGAAAATTCCATGTCAATAACACCGCTAATAAAAAACTTATCAAATTAATTTTGCTCCAAGAAATTTCAGCAAATATTAATAAAATTCTAGAGCGTCGTCCTTTTTACCTCATTCCGCTCTTTTGTGCTTACGCAATAAATCTTGAATTTTTTGGCGCAGACATTTAATAAAAGCGCACTTCTTCTGAAATTGCCCATGGGCAAATGAATGCACAAGTAGACATCGAGTGCACTTCACTCTTCATTCCAGCGTCGCGCCGGCCAAACAACACGAATACGAATGGGAGAGCACGCACGTACGCGAGGAGTGAACGAAAGTAAAACGCACTCCTTGGACGAACATCTTCCTTCGCTGGATGAAATGCAAAGAAATGAATGAAACGCAACGACGACGGCTAAATATTTTATCTAATCGACGGGATCACGGACCCGCCGCATGCCTCGAGGTCTTGTGATTGTTGCAATTGGACGTTGAGTAATAACAATTAAAGCGTAATATTTGCGTTGCTCTTTTTACCAACATCCTCTTCGCTCGCGTCTTCATGCATACACTTACTTACGCTCTCCTACCTGTTCTTAAGTCTCGTTTCATGACACAGCATGTCTAATTAGCATTTGCGAGTAAATGCACGTCTAATAAAAAGTGAAATATTATTACCGCTGGATTTTGTAATTAATCTCTTTGTGGTTCAACATTGCCATCAAGCGCAAGGATTTAATTAATTTGCGATGGAAGTTATGTTAATTAAATTTTGTCATTAAATGTCGTAAATTATTAATTTTTAATTATTACAGAATAGAATGAAATTCCACGAGAGCTACCGTTTGAATATGGTTTAATTGTTAAATTTATTAAAATATGAATAAAACTTCATTTCTTCATTGGTCTCACATGGAGTGAAGCCTTTTCGGCACTAAAAAGCTTGTGACAAGAGCCAAAAAAGTACGACGTGCATGATACGAAACGAGACAATCTTAAGACCACTCTTGACATGGTTCTTCAGCGAGCGCGTTGAGAACCCGTTCCTCTTCCTTGCGACGTTCGCGGCCTCCCCAATATGCATGTATGAGTAATGCAAGTCGCGGTGCAGCGCGGCAGGATCGTGGCAGGTTTCGGTCTTTTCGTTCACCGAAGAAGCAGCAAACACTTCGTCTTCAACTCATACGCTCATGAATAGTTTATCGGGTGGCATATTCTCTTTTTGACCAACCGCCACCCGAGACTTGCGCTCATACACCACTCTAGCATGTCGTGTATGTGTGTTTATGCATACATGCACTATTCTCGCACGACGTAAGAGTCGCAGGCTGCATTCCTTCGGCCACAGCGGCCTTCGCTATTCGACAAGCGACCGACGTTGTGGTGCTTCTTGCAAGGAAAAACCAATATTCGAGTACATCGCATACGTGCAACAATCGTATATGTACACGAATACGAGATGGATGTGTGCGTATGTGCACCTTCAACAGATTACCTGGCTGCCCGCAGCAACTTCGATCGAGAGCGCATTTTCGTATTGGTACTTGGCATAGTTTTATGCGGCTCATCTCGTTGCTATGCACAACAACCAACCATGCTTGCTCTTGATTCCCATGAAAAGTTTTATCGTGTGACAATTTTAGCTTTTGTTGAAATAATTACCTGCTCACCAAATAATGTTAATAATAGTTTAGGAAGCGCTGGCTTTATACAGCGAGCTACCGATTGGAAAATAAGTCGCTTATGCAACATGTCAACACAACTATAGATTTAACCAATATAAATGTTACTTAACTTTTGTTTGCAAAGAAAGAAGCTAGACTGTAGAAATTAGTGAATAATTAAATATGCTAATTACTTGATAAGATTCGTATAGCGTAATAATAGCAAAATTTTGCAACTCATTCAAAGTCGTTATAATTTCCACGGTATCTAATTTAATCCTTTTTATCCTTTTTCGATAAATTTTATAAGCAAAGCAATACGATATAAAAGGTGTAACGATCTATTAGCACTCATAATGGAAATGTTTGATTATAGCGCACACGGCGAGTTTCTCCGTATATCTTACTTAATCTTGAATATTACCATATTTCGCTCGAAGTTTACCAAGCCCTTCGGATCGTTTTCGCACGCGATTGCCGTGGAATTTCAAAGGCAAGTCAAATGTGTGCATGCAACAAGTCGACGCAAACATTTGATAATAAATTATCTATAATAAACTGTAAAATTAATTAAAACAGGGGGATCTGTGTGAGCATTTACCTAACCGAGAAGCAATTTCTCGGCCGGCTATTTAATGAAGATAATAAATATTTTATCCGGTCATGAAGTCGATATAAAATTCATAACTTTTCTTTCTCGTCATGTAAAAAATGTATTCCTGGGAAATTAACTGCTTGAAAAATCAAAGACTACGGGCAAAGTAAAAAATTCCAGGATAATAAAATGCATATGTACTACAAGGTTATTACGCTTTTGAGGAATTTGCCAACATTCATTCTGGGGGATGCGTTTTCTTCCCCTCATGAAAAAAACATGCGAACATGCAATATGGGTCTGAATCGTACGTTTTTTTCGACGAGCGGCAATTCAACTCTGAGTAAAACTGCTCGAATGATTGTCCTGCAAAGCATAGCTTGCAATATGAATATTGCACGCGTTCGAAAAGAACCTTTGCTTGCATTCCAATAACGTCGTACGCGTATAAAATGAGAAAATCGCCATGCGGAATTTATAGCAGTTCACTTCCCGCATTGAAATATTACTCGGCGCTCGTAATTCACGTATTAATTAATGAAATTCGATCAGGGATTTAAAAATAATTTATTTTTCCTTATGTAATGTATAACATGAAAAGCCCCCTGCATTTGCACTCAACAGATGGAAGTTTTACGATCGCTAGTACCGAATTATTGATGTGCACGCATTAAATATTTACTATTTGGAGCGCCTCTAATCTGCCAATACGTAATGCATTTGCGCGTCGCATGAATGAATTATGTAATCAAATTGCAGGCGCTCCTCCAAAAGTGATGACCGCGCTAAAGATTACACTGCACTACTGGACGAAAGCTAAATTGCAAAAATATGGACACATGAAACACGCTGCACCGCGAAATGTTTCAACATTAACTAAAGTGTTGTAGGAGCAAGAAGTGGTTTGTAAGCGCGCTTCCTGGTTATTTATGCCTTTAAATTTTTATATTTACACAAGTTTTCTACCGGTTGTAAATATAATTTCTGTTCATTTTGAGTGAGCGATTTGGAAGCTTGACAGAAAATTAAATTCTTAAATTTCTACTTACTCGATTCGCAAAAATATTAATAAGCCATAGATCAAATACAGAGCAAGAATAATTCAAATGACTATTTCAGTGTAAATTTGTAATTTTTCAATTTGCGTTCAGCCTATGAATATGTAATCTCATAATAAACCTTTTCAATTCCTTGTAATTTCAATACAACTTTCTGAACCCTACGCAAACTAAGAACTCACATTTAAATTTTTAATTCCGTAAACCTTCGTAGAATTCCAGGAGTAACGACGTAAACTCTATAAAATTCATCCACCTTCAATAAGAATAATGATAGAAGTTGACAGCAAACGTGTCAACCGAACTTCGAGTAATAAATATAAAGTCATTTATAGTCTCTATAAAAATGTACGGCAATAATTTTCTATCTTGAAATATTGTAATTTCCTACGGTGTAAATTTTTACACACCTTCCTAATTTGACTTGAAATAATCTCACGAAAATTACACTCGCTCCTAACGCTACATTCAAATACGGAGATATTCAAATATTTAACAATTTTCGATAAGGACTATTGGTTGTAATTCAAATTCATAAAAAAAACCCGGCAGCAAAATAAATATTTGAACCAGCCTTACAGCGAGATCAGACAAGTGCTAAAAGTCATTTAACAATTGAACGAATTCGTTCAAATTATCGCCATAAACAGGCTAAGAAGTCGGCGAGAAGGCGTCCTTGCAATATGTACACCCGCCGAAAAAAGGCATAAAACTTCGCACCATAAACGTACGAACGAAAACATGCCGCACTTGCCATTTGCAGCATATGTGAGAGCAGAGCACCTTAGTTATTCCACCAGACAGGTATTTATTAAGCCGCGGCCCAAAGATAGCATGGACTACAACACACTTGATTGTTATGCCGGTTAGCGGCGGCTCTTTGCGCGCCGCGACTGCAGTACGATTATATTTATAAATCAACCTCTTGTGCTCTTTGCAGTGGAACTCCTACATTTTGTTTATTTATTCCACGTTTGCATGATGTAACACGTTTTGATTGTCTCCTTGCGAAAACAGTGCCGAATCAAATGTTCTGATCGCCCGATAACACAACTTTCAAAAACTTTTGTGCGTAGCGAACATGGCCATTTCCAATGTGTGAAATACTTCAGAAATATATTATCTACTTCCTTACCTTATATTGTTCCTAAAGAGTCGGAAATTCAAAGCAGTCACTCGTGATTCATTTGCGCGCGAATTTGGATAAACACGTATCAATCACAAACAGGACACGGTCTTATTCAGTGATCAATTCGATGACGATTGAATTGTTTACTAATCTCAAAATGCACTAAATAAATGTTTTGATTGTTTCAATTCAATGTTGCGGACTAGAATGACCGAGCGAGAGCTGACCAACGAGCCTGCAACCGCACGCAAGGACTGGCGCGCACAAACTGAGCCAAAACTTTAAGCGCGCACTGCTTCACAGTATAACAGCGCTCATCCTTACCAAACGCGATTGAAGTTCAAAACCAGCAATGTTTTCAATGCAAACAACATGAAATCTTGCACTGCATAAATACAATATTTACGGCAATCCTATTAGCAGTAGTTGGTAACTTAGCAGCAGGTAGGAGCACGTTCGCTATAATTATACCGGAGCCAATAATAAAGTCGCGCGAACATCCCGTTTAGCAAGGATAATTTTCATTTTGCATACTTTGCGCAATAATCACGTATAAATCTCCACAATTTATGACCTGCAACATTAAATCACTCTCGCCATACGACACTTTGCAATAATAATAGATATTTCAGCGCAGTACACGGTGCATTTATCTTTAAACGAAAACCCACACACGGACTATCAATTCAAATGCAATGTGATCCTTCTTGTCGCGAGCCACTATATGATCGCTTCTATTATTTTATTAAATGTGCATTAATATTAAACGCGGACGCATTACCGCACAAGACAAATTGAAGCCGGTTGACGATTGAAATTTATACAAACGCCTTCGAACGACGCGAGTTCCACATGCCATTAAACCGTCATCTATCAATTATAGCCTCTTCGGAATGAATAATATGAGCAATGTGTGCGCTGGCACGTACGGAAATTGCAACAGTTTCAAGTGTGGACATTGCGGCGTGCTGCCGCTGACAGGTTGAATTGAAATTAATTACAGCCAGATATATCATTGCCAAATTTGCTTTAATGGTCATAGCATCGCACATAGAAAGTTCTACTCGCTGATATCTCCAGTGGCTGCGCAGATTGATGAATATCAGCGCTGAAATTCCGCTCCAATACGAATGAAAACTAAAAATTGAAACACGCCAACAATTCTGCAACTTCCTGGATCTGTATCAAAAATATAAAGCCATTAATGGTTAGTGTGACAACGAAAAATGATTGCGTTAAATACACAGGAAACAGCATTTCACCAGAGATTTCGCTTGTTGTTGGAGTGATGATCAGCTTTCTACCGGCATTACACTTCGTCAGACACGGACCGAAGTGTCTAGCGGTTTCACCCTACAGTAAATTCACACACATGGATTCATTCATTCAAGCGAGAAGTGCCATAAGGTGAACCTTTGTGATAAATAATTACACATTTAACAACTGTGAGGCTGAATTGGCTACCTGAAGCAACTTCTTTCGTGTTACCTGTTTCCTTGTAACTTCTCGCGCCTTGTTACCTCTGACTCAATTTCAATTCGCTGTCGTTGCTTACCGCGTATTCCGTTTACCTATTGTTCCAGGACTTCCTCTAAGTCATTTCACGGCCGATATTGATGCTTCCACGAATGTGATATGCAATTTCAGACACCAACTCTGGGCGACCGAAGATCACGTCATCTTCCGCGAATTTCAACCTAAATAAAAAGCACAATGAACCATTAATTAAACATTCGATCAAGCCAGTTAAACAATACTAAACAAATATATACAAGAACACGAATCGCTATTCAATTGCATTATGACTCAAGAATATTTTGTTAAGTATCAAGTTTAGTTATACTGGTTAACATTTATTATAAGATACTTTTTTTGGTCACGATAGTATCAGCGTTGAGTTTTTTATAATTGAATAAAATTGAATTTCTTACCATAGTTTGGCTTCATTCGTAATTGCAATGAATATTATTACTCAGCATGCAAATTTGAATAAATATAATATTGAATGTTTGCCGAGTTACTCAGTCCTGCAAGTAAAACTTGATTTGGTTTTCACTTTTTAGTGAACTCTCGGTTCTTTAACACATTTAATTATACGTAAAAGCATGCAGTGTAAATTGCTTTCGTTTCACTTGCTTGCATTTTGCTATAACATTGTATCACATTTAAAAAATTGTATTATAAAACATAGTATATAGAATATATATATTAATAGATGTTGTATGATTATTATAGATAAAAAATTAAATTATTTGGAAGTGATACTTTACCTATGTAATATGTGATTGATTATTATCATGGATTGCGTTCCTTTGCATTCATTCATTCGTTCGCTTATTTGTTATGATTGAAAACTTTTTTGCCGGACTTGCAGGTATTAAGTTCTTGTATTTAAAGCTCGAGCGTGTGTACGTTATTCGTACGAATTTCAGCTGCATTCAGCTTTCAGAGAACTTTGCTAATCTGTTTACTAAACGTCTATTTTGCATCGTGAATAGTGAAAGTCTTAGTGACACTTTGTTTTAATTGGTTTGATTAATGTAATAATACCGTGATATAAATTTAGATTTAGTTGCACTTTAATTAAGTCAACTATTAAATCTAATGCATCACTGTGGTGTCCTTATTTTCATTTATGCAATTGTTTAATTGTTTCATTTTGTATTTGTTAATTGTAGACATTTGCATTGAGTTCCAGCTCTCCAGATGCACTGGCTTGTGCATTGAACGTATAAAAGAAATAAACGTTTATTGCATTTACCCTGAAATTTTCAAATCGTAATTCAAGTTATTAAGTTAAGAGCTCATACGTATTGATAGATAGGAAAGATATAATATATAAAGATAAAATAGTAATGCAAAAACGCAATTATTAAATTTTATAAATTGCATTACTATTACGATATAGTTCTTCGTTTCTTATTACTTTGCAGCATTCAATAAATTCATAACTCTCCTGAAATAGACTATGAAGAATGTGATAAGATTAATAGACCAACTATAACAGAAACAACGTGATAAATGTATAGGGTTTCTATATAATCTACGTTTGGAATTCTTCATGAACAAATTTAATATTTTGTTGATGTTTCATGAACATTTAATATACTTACAGACTTCTTTGCAATTCCAACGCATTCAATATTTTGCGAGGCGATATTGCATCGAGATTGGTGCTACTTTTAGGAAAAACCATAATTGTTGGGATAAAATAAAATAAATTAAATTGCAAGAAAAACTGCAGTGTTTAGTAAATTAGCACCTAAAATAACAAATATGCAAATATGTTTAAATCATCTTCTGTGAAGACATTATGCTCAGTTCAACTTCTCTTATAATATTTGGCCGTGTTGAAATCAACAGTACTATTTTTTTAATCAGCACACTTAATATAATATATGCGTGTTTAGAATTGTATGGTTGCATAGTACATCTCATATAAACTTGATAAAAAAAATTATTGTATAATAATACTTGTTGCGGCAGAGCAGGGTAGACGTCCAAGAAATACTCTGAAGTGCATATAATAGTTGTCATCGCAATCGAAATGAGTATGTTTAGATAGGTATTTTGCAAATAATAGTTTGCCATCGCTGCCACTTTCGTAATTATAAGTACATAATACTTTATTCTCTTCCGTATAATATATAGTTCTTGTAGTTTCAAGATACTTTGTATAATAATAGACTCATATGTAAGTAATGCTCAAATAAAATACCAAAAAATATACAATAATGTGTGTCACTTAAATCATTCCTTTCGCTTAATTATAATAATTCGATAAGTAGTATCCTTCTTAACTTATATAGTATTCTAATGTGGACTTGGTTCTAATGAAAATCACTATGTAACAATTACACTGCAATTACTGATCGTCATTTGCTGTAAAATAATTTAAATAGCTGGTTTTGATGCGTACTGCTGCTATGCATGAGTCAAGAAACGCGCGAATATGAAATTTAGGCATATTTCTTATCGTGGAGGACACCAAGAAATGAGAGTAAATATACATTTTTGGTTTTGGTTTTAGTTTTAGTTCGAAACTATATGTTGACACTATACTTCCATTGCGTTGTTCATTCTGTGTGTGTCTGATACGGCAACGAATGATCAATATGCTTTAGGAACAAAGAAAACACAAATTTCATTAAACATGTACAACATACAAGTGCTACAAATAGTCATACTCTCAAATATTCAACTTGAATAACGCTCGATGAAATTCCGGTGCTTTCACTTCTTCATTCAACGTACATAGCGTGACTATGTGTCATGAAAGAGCTATCCAAAAATAGTCTTCTCTTCCAACCGTCTACCCTTCCATACTATTAAGTAATTAAATAAAACCGCATGTAACGTCTTTAATTGAATTTCATATTCTCCATATGAGTATTAAATGTGACCGTCCTACTATACTGTCTACAATATAGCATTAATGATGAACTCTCTAAATTAATAGTATTTCACAAGTAAGTGAATACAAGTAACTTCACGTGATTAAATATTACACGTCACTTC
Organism: Anaulacaspis nigra; assembly: GCA_030264675.1. NCBI lineage: Eukaryota > Metazoa > Arthropoda > Insecta > Coleoptera > Staphylinidae > Anaulacaspis > Anaulacaspis nigra. The sequence continues at coordinate 109,646 of JARJDV010000753.1, read as the reverse complement.
AATTTTATCATCAAATAATGTAAGTGACACGTTCTTCTGCTCTGCGTGTTTTTCATTCAACTTCAATCTCTTTTGTTTTGCTAGGCGTTAACAACTGCCTCAAAACTGCAACTATTAAATAAGAAAATAGATTATTGTTTGTTCAAATCAAATGATAAAACCTAAGAAGTCTGTTTCGCAAGTTTGACGAGAAATAAAATTTTCAATTGGCTCAACGCGCTGCGCTGCCTAAATAACGTGTGGTGGTTGCAATGGAAGTGAAAGTTACCACTTACCATAATCCTGTTTACCGTAGTTGCCACCCGCTTGCGCTTGACCATAGTTGTTGGCGTCTGAAAATGTTTGAACTTCAATTAATATGAATTGCTGCAATTTCAAAAGTTCATATTATTACCGTAACCAGATCCATATCCTCCTCGGTTGTCGTATCCCTGGTTATTATAACCACCTTGGTAGCCGCCATCACCTTGACCAGCTACGCCACCATAACCGCCTGTCTGGTATTGCTCTTCAGGGGCGCCATAACCAGTTGTGTTGTTTTGGCCGTAACCGGTATTTTGGTAGCTTGTGTCGTAGCTGTTAGGTGCTGCACCGTAGCCTCCACCAGCGCCGTAACTGCTCTGTGGCGGTGCATTGTTACCGTATGTTTGCGACTGTTGGTATGCGGGAGGATTATACGGCGCATTCTGACCATATCCTTGATTATTAGATGCTCCGGCATTGCCGCCGCCATATGATGGCCTGGGATTGTAGCTGCCGGAATACGAATTACTTCAAAAGAGTGAAATTTGTTCAAAATGCCACGAATATACTCACTTCTGTGAGAATCCATTTGTAGAGCCACCATTCTCAAAACGACCACGTTTCGGACCTGGTCCTTGCATTGGCGGTTGGCCACGTTTCTGCACGCCAAGACCACCAAGCCCACGGCCTCCACGAGGAGTGAATGGGCGATTTCCACCGCCGCGAGGCATACGACTGTCGCCCATGCGGTTATTACGATCCCCAAGACCACCGCGTCCACGGGGCATACCTCTGCCACGAAAACCACCAGGGCCGCCGCGGCCAGAACCGCGGAATCCACCTCCGGGTGGGCCACGCATGCCATTATCGTTCATCATCATATTATCTGACATATCTGGAGGTGGAACACCGCCCCCAGGCGCAAAGCGGCCACGAGGAGCACCACGTGGACCACCACGCATACCTCCACGACCACGCATCATGGGACCACCACGACCTGGTCCTCCTGGACCTCCACTATAAACCAAATAATCATGTGCAATTGTACATCCAGAAAAACTTCTCCGGGCAAGAACAAACAGGAGAAACAATCAGTCATCAAGGGGGTTGCTAGAGAAATAAAATGACTTACCGTCCACGCATAAATCCACCGCTACCACGGCCTCCACGAGAACCACGTCCACGAAAACCGGGAGAACCGTTTGTAGTTCCTTGTGATGGTCGGCTTTGTGGTGCTGAAGAATTATTTTGTTGTTGTTGACCAGTAGTCTGTACAGTAGTTGTGTTTTCAGACATCTTCTAGCAAGGAGAAAATTACCACTTGTAATGCGTAAACCACAAATATAAGAATAACTGTAAATGCAAAACGTGCAGTGGCAAATGAAAAGACGCTACTATCCCCGGTCAATAAACATGTAAACACTCTACCGATATCCGATCGTGAAATATAAACAGCTAATTTACTCACCACTTTATTGATTATTCCTTATTTCACACACTTTAACTAGTTATTAAAATCACTGCTTTTACGTCGAACAGTACTCCGCTGAAACACGACAAACAAGAGGAAGTATCAAAATGGCTTTCCTGATGGCGTCAGTAGACCTATGACAGATTTACATCATTGCATGTCATATTCCGAGTTAACGCGAACCTTTACGGAATTTAAAATTATAAAGTTAATTAAGGTAATCAATATAACCATATTATAATATTTATTAAAAATTTAGTATATCAATTAAATAAAAACTAAAACTCTATATTCAATAATGTTGTGATTGATATTTATACATATTGTAAATTTAACATTTCATATCAACTCTGGTGGTGCCACCATACGAGGAGCGTAGTATCACGCTGAGTGTGCGAGCGGCTGTCAATTCTTTCCGTGTGAGATATACATCGGGTACGTACATCGTTCTGTGAAATTTTGTCAAAAATATACTAAACTAGTTAAAATCCGTGCAAAATATAAACAACAATTAATAGAATAAGAATCCAGTTTTGCAATGGAGTGACTGTTTTATGTGATGAGTTTATATTTAGATGGATGATACGTGATATAGCTTTTGTTTATGATGTTTAGGTTATACGGTAACGTGTGTTAAGGATTTGTTTGTTTTTCAGCGATGGCTGACACAAAACCCAAAACAGAGAAGAAGGCGAAAGCTCCAGTAGCTGCTGCACCAGCTGCCCCTACGGGCGAAAAAGCAGCATTGAAGACAAGCTCAAAGAAGAGGCATGGACGTCTCTACGCCAAAGCCATCTTCAGCGGTTATAGACGTGGCCTTCGTAACCAACATGAAACCACCGCCTTGTTGAAAATTGAAGGCACCAGCACCAAACAAGATAGCAGATTCTACGTTGGCAAGAAATGTGTATATGTATACAAAGCCAAGAACAAGACTTGTGTGCCTGGTAAGCCAAAGTCAGTCAAATCTAAAGTCCGCGCTATTTGGGGTAAGGTGACTAGGCCTCATGGTGTCAGTGGTTCAGTTAGGGCTAAGTTCAAGAGGAACCTTCCAGCTAAGGCTATGGGTCATCGTATTCGCATTGTGAGTATTAATATTTTTTACAGGCTTTGAAGATACACATGATGCTCTATGACATTTGAAACCTGAATAACACATGTTGACAAATTTCACTACTGATATAATTGCTACTAGTTTTTCACCCAATATTAATCTATTGGTTAAATGTTAATATATATTTCTTTGTTTTAGATGTTGTACCCATCAACAATATAGACCATTTTTACAATTGTAATTATAAAAAATACAAAACTTCAATAAATGGTTGGTTATTTATTGATATAAGATTATAATGATAATTTGATGGTGCATTTAAATAAACCCTCCACATAATAATAGTACATGTATGATTTTACAGAAGCACCTTGTTTAATCAATTACATTGATGCTAAAATTTAAACCAGTCAACATTGACAGGAACATAATGCATACCCATCTGTTAGAAATTGATGAGAGTGGTTCATTAAGCATACTTTGCCAATTTTGATTACGAAGTGTTAAAAGTTTGAAGCATTTTGTTGGCGCTTTAGTTTTTGTAATGCTTGAGCGCACCTCACCTGCCGGTCGCATATTCAACAAAAGCTGTTGCAGCGCCAGGTGAAGAACATTTCTACCTGCCGGTGATTGCATTGTGCTGCTTGTTCTTACTGGTATGTGGTGCTGTCATACTCTTAACCTCCACCTCTTCGCTATGTTGATTCTCGGTACGCTTTCCACAGGTATTCGTTTGCTTAGCAGTACCTGTGTTTACAAGCCGTGATCGGTGACGCTTGCACAGTCAACCAGCTTTGTGCGTTTGTCGCCGACAAAATGGATATTACGAGTTGCCAAACGTGCGAGTGTTTTTATAAGCCGGTGCAGTGATAATCAACCCTGTTATCGGGCGTGTGTTTAAAGTGCCGCTTTCTTAGCGCACATTGCTACCGAACAAAGAATGCGCATCGGGCGCGCAGTGCATTGCACAATTGGTAATTAGAATCAATCGTTTAAAAAGTACGCCCAACGGATGTGCATCCAATTGAGATCGTATAGTATTGATTCATTTTGAGTGTTGAAGCAAGTGTTTTTCAACGCACTGCCACTGAAGAGAAGAGCGCATTATAAACCAGTTCAGCAGGATTTTTGGAAAGGTATGCAGGTGATTTTTGAATGCATTAATAATCAACCAACTAAATTTAGGTGGTTGGTTTATATATGTTGTAAGATTCTAAAATGGTGAATGATAAAACATTCGTATGAACTTAATTCAAAAGACGAATGAAATTCATACGGCTATTCATTCAAACATGCGCGCCGCATCTCTGACGAGATGAAATTAGGACAATAAATTCTGATCGCCCAAGGGCTTGCGACGACCAGCCAGTTGATGAAGAAAAAGAAGAAGCAGCAAAAGCAACTTATAACATTGCTGGTAAAAGCCAGTCTGTGGCGGGCATTACTTTGCAGTTCAGTGCGTCAGCCTTCTGTATGCGTACGTCGTGTGAGTCTGGAATTCAGGCCTCGCAATGATTAAAACGTTCGAGAGCAAACTTTATTGAGAAATGCCGTTTTCGTCGTTGTTGCGCGTCGCTCCTTCGACTTCCGATCAGTATAATCGATCCGCGTGTATGCATTTTATTGATCCAACGAAGAATTCAAAACGTCCCATCAACAAGTCTGAATGCCACTTTATTCTTACACGCACTTCCTGCTTTACATTTTTCATCGACATTCATCAATGACTCACAACATAACAATTTATACTAAAGGGGAATAAAGTTACATGCAACTGAAAATTCGTTTTAATTTAGACATTTCGGATAGGGAATTGAATAATTAAAAGACTTAATACGCAAATTGACATTTCCAGACTGCAAAACTGCCGTGACCAGTATTATTAGCATTATCCGAAATGTATTCAAGACGTGACTGTGAAATTAGTCAAATAACGTATGAGTCATGTTAGAATGGTGTCTTTATAGACAAATCATTTATGACAATTTGTAGCATGCAAATTTCATGAAAACGAAATGTGCATTAGACGTGATCTTCTCATTTGAGGAAAACCTCATTCCGCAAATGCGAAATACTATCTGGCTGCCCACTTGTTGATCTTTAATGCATGCGAATTATGCGAATTCCGCACGCGTGTACTCCGAGTTCGCATTCCATAATTCAATACGCAAGAAAAACCTTTTACTCGCATTGATGTAAACGTAAACATATTCATAAGCGTTATTGATACGTTTCTTACCTAAGTTTTTCTGAGATTCGCAGCTGCTGTGATGTTTTGCGTTCATTGAAAAATTCGTTATGCTTAAGCAGTCAATCATTCAATGAAAAGGAGCGCAACATTTCTATATTTGCAAGTGAATTCCAAATGATTGTGCAAGCCATTACAAAATGGATTTAATTGCGTTGATCAAATATGTTTCACGTGTTTACTATGAATATCGTCGAGGCAAATATAAAAAGATGATGAGTTATGTTAATGTTAATAACTTGTAGTAAGTAAGTATGTAGTGTGCGTGAAGGAAGGAAACATTTGCAATAGAGCAATTTATTGTCAAGCTTGAATGTGAAAGAACAAGTATTTATCAATGCGTGCGGTGTCGATGGCAGAAAAGTATGCTGAAGGCAGCTCAATGATACGGAATGAATTGTAGCGAAGGAGAGAACGCGCGCACGGCTGAAGAAAAGGTAGTAACACAAATAACAGTAACTGCAAGGCGCGCGGCCGCAGCAAACTAAAGTAGGACTCAAACGTAATTATTAAAGAGCCGCCGCTGTTGTTGTTGTTGTTCCTCGGCTGTATGTGTGTACTGTTGTTGTACGTAGCTGCTTGTTGTTTATAACCGCACACTCGAATTGGCAATTGCGAATAATACGGTTTTGCAGCCAGCCAACTGTGCGGATTACACCGAGGTGTAACCGGCGCGTCCGAGAGTCCTTTCGAATGCGTGCACAGGTTCGCTCTCCTGGCAGAATATATATCCGCTCACTTTTTATGTCGGGCATTTGTTAGCAGCTTGAGAATATTATTATCGTCGATGATAGAAAATACGCGCACGCCGGTAAAGAAATGTAAAATGCATGAAATCTGAGGAGAATGTACGCGAGTCTGGGAAATGCAGCAATGAATGCCGTTAGGTACGAAAACATAACTGAATTATAAATTCATTTGTTATGTTTATCTCCGATTTGCCATTGTGGATTATTGAATACAAATAACCTTGCTCAAGTCATGCAAAAATCAAATACGTACATACCTGATAATTATTAATTGGTTAATAATAAAAGTGCAATATCATCGGAGAAATCAAAGACTAAAACGAGCTGATTGCGTGCTAAAGTAATAGACAATAATTATACATTTTTATATGACTAGTTAATTCGTTGTAGTCTCTGATGAATTGTTGTTTCGTGCATGAAAGTCAGTCGAAAAATTGCAAGTTCTATCCTAGACAGTTTTCCAAATGCTGTTTTTGTCGTCACAGTCGCAAAATTTGCGAAATATTTATAGACTTGATAATAATTGGGTAGCATGGCAAATGACATTCTATATGCCTGCATAATATAGCAAATTATTTTGCAAGTGCAAATTAAATCGAAATTTACTAGAATTAATAATCCAAGAAAGTTGATAAATCATTTTTATCGCTAATAACTATGCCTGACACGTGCCTACGCATTATGAATGACAATATGCAACAACAAGGAAAAAAGTTTAAAACCTCCATAAAAGTACGTGCATAAAAAATTCGCATGCGATTTATTGAGGTATTTATGGCAGTCAATTACTAAAGGAGTATTTTATTATAAACAACAGACTAATTAATGCTATAAAAATTATGTTTGCCTGAACATCTAAGAAAGTGGTAAATTGAATAATATTGAATCAAATTTGCAACGTGCAAACAATTCTGTTTATGGTGTTAATGAAATATCAATTTATTCACCGTCATTATTTATGGCCAAATGCAAAACTAGTAAAACGTCTCCATCTTAAAGGTGCGTAAATACAATAAACATGGAAAAAGTCTAGTGGCGTAATGCGAAAACATGCGTGTGGTGTAGGAACATAAACCAGAATTTATATTTCTTCTTAATTGATTTATTTATTTACCCGCGTGTTCTGCGTCCTATTTTTACTTTTTCTAGCATAACAACTTGCGCGTTAAAATATTTATAATTATCGTGCAAAGAACTCTTCTAAAAACTATAGTAGTTAGTTGAAAGCATTCCGCCATTAAATATGAATTTTAAAAACCTTCACAATGACATTAGGTCTGGAAAACCATTTCTGCGCGTTTGCTGAGTGCTTTAAACTTTGGTAGTGCTTTGTTAAAAGCAGACTTTCTAAAATTCTTACTGATTTTTACAAATGCGAAACTAGCATGGAAAGTTGAGGAAATCATTAACACGAACAATAACTTATGGACATTATAAGTGAACAAATAAAATAGCATTATAAGCATAGGTAATAAACGTTATTAGTTTCATATCTCTACCATTACTATTTTATAACAATTTTGCTAAACTTTTCTAAGTTATAAAAATTATATGACAATCTAAAGCGGCAGTCATTTAATGCTTGAATCACTTTTGAAGGAAATATCTGCACAAATAACAAAGAAATAAAAGTCTCAGCATTTTTTCGTTCTCAAAACATGCCCTAAAAAAAGAGCATACTGAACACTGATTGGTTAATAATTTGTTTGAAAATCCATGATGGCCGCTCTTATGGCATTTACATATGGTAACCAAGAAGTTTTTGGAGCAACCGAGAGGTAGAGATATATATCGCGCTTTTTTCTTATATTCTTTCTACTGACATTAGATTTTTCCTCTTATAGATTACATGGATATATTAAAGTAATTAAAAGTTCTAAAATAATTGAGATCCTTAATTTAATATTTAACGTTAGATTTAGTAGTATATAAATATTTATTAACTAACTAAAATATTGTTAAATTAAATGATAAATTTATAAATTACATATGTTAAATGCATACGCGTGGAACATTGTAAGTAAATTGCTGTTAACACATGATAATTAGAATAATTTTTATAATTCTATTTAGTGGTAAACAATAATAAAACGATAGAAAATTGCTGATCTTGACAAAAAGCTGATCATAGGTCATCGTTTGCATACAATTCAAACATAAAGTTTTTGTGTAGGTTATAATTAAGAAGGAATGAGAGAATTGCATATAATTGCATCATATTCGAATAGCAAAAATTAAACTTGCATTATAATTAATTCTGAATTAATTATGTTTTCATTATGTTCGATTTCGTATTCACGCTGCGCAAAATTAGTTTATTTTTATACGTTCAATATGAAATTATTCCATAAGTTTATGTCGTTTGTATATCTAAATAATACATAAGTACCTTTTATCACTGCGTACAACGTATCATTATCATGTTTTGCAAATGCAATAGAACATAACCTATAAATAGCTACAAACTCGACGAACATATGTTATTTATATACCTTACCTATTTAATTATTTAGCATATTTAAGCTGGCAATTGGCGAATCAAAAGACAGTCAATGAATGAAAGAATCATAGCGTCAAGCAAGGTTATAATTAAATTACTATCAATTTAGTGATTTTCTGATGGAGAAATCTATACGGTGCCGGTGGCTGGCCTATTCAGTTACTTAAAATTGCTAAACCTCCACTAAAATGACGCGATAATTGCGCACACTAGTTTGAACCAATTTATTACCAGTTATTGCTAGTAATTGTGGGGCTTTTGAATCAATTTTACTAAATTTCTATGTCAAGCAACATCTGTAATCGTAATCGTTATTTGTTTTTCTAGATTTTAGTCAGAAAATTGGTAAAATTTAACGAGTACTTAAGAAAACTCAATTTTGTAATCGCCCAATTAAAAGTTATTGCAGCTAACGATTAAATGCGATTGTTTTGCATTCAAATTGCACATTTACAGAAATGCGAAATAATGAACTCCGCTTTTCTTCTTTATTTCACATATAATAAAACCTAATTCGGTGCATAATTTCATAAACCATTGCAAACAATTGATTATTAAAGCAAAGCATTGACCGTAACAAGCTCTAACTGCACATTTTCGATGAGCGTACTATCCACAATATATTTTCTGCAGTAAACAGTAATATTACTTAGTGCTTTACGGGAATCTAAGCAAGAAGCCATAATATAATTATTGCACTGCTCATTTGATGCGGACAAAGAAAATTAAAGCGTTTAAAAGTTTTAATGATATAATGCTTAATGTGTTAAAATGCGGAAAAATAACATTTTGTTAAACATTTACAACATCCATTTGCATAGATTCGAGGACAAATGCGTGTCTTTCTAACGAATACGAAATTCTTCTAATTACACGCAAACGGTTGTTACACCACGCATTGTGTGTGGTTCGCCGCCTATGCGCATTTTAATGCTCCGCGCGTGGCCAATGAACATGTAATTACTCGAACAATCTTAATGCACTATTCCAATAATCGATTAGAAAAATGCTTAAATTTTCTATCATTTGCGAATGGTTACAAAGATATTTACAGCTTTTCGTATCAAATTATACGAGCAATTAAGTACTTAAACCTACGAATTCGCTTTTTCTATTAAACGTCAGGCGATAAATTAACCCGAAAATTGCGAGTTAATTGGGACGTCTTATGAAATTCTTTTAATTGCATGCACATTGCGTAAATTTGATGGCAAAATGTTGTAAGCTTTTTTGCAATAAAACGCGAAATAGAATTTGCTTGTTTTTGCTCAATTAAAACTTGGCTTCTTGAATAATAAACACCACACTTCATAATGTAGGAAAATGACAATAATTTCTATGATTATATGTCTTGATATGCGACAGCATCTGAAGAGCAAAAATGTTACATAATGATATAATATTATAATGAATTGCCATGCAAAATATTAATTCCTGAATGATAAATCATCAAGATGCATTGCTTCTGCATTTCTGCATTCATGTTGTATTCCACTTAAACACACTATAGACTACAGACTTATTTTATGAAAGGCGAAGAAAATAAAGAACCTGTCGAATGACCTAGAGAAATACGAAAATGCCACACATTCGTGCACGTTTCAGCGTATAAGCTAAAGGTACAACATACAACTATTTGTAAGTTCGTATTCGCATTCATATAAATATTCAAGTATGTATGTATTCGTATTAAGGCAAAGCAAAGCAAACATACATATGCATACCTATATTCTAAATAAATATTTGTATGTATTGAGAATAATTGTACGCGATTCTTACATATGCAGCGAGTGCAAAAGTGTACTATTAGATCAATAAGTATGCTGATAGGAAACGACAGGTTTCAATTTCTGCATGACACTTGTTGCTCGTGCATGCATACATTCATGTATCCATATATTCATAGAGAGTATGTAGTTCAATTCAGTTTGCATAGTTTAGTGTTTAGCAGGCTTGTTGTACTCTGATGTTCGATGCGGGCTTTTTTGCCGTTGTAATTTATATGTATCTATAGGTCAATAATATAGACATGTTATACGAGTATGATGTGTGCAAGAACAACATCGAAGCGAACGATGCAAGAACAAGAAACGAGTCGATGACGAAATTGCATTTATAAATGGACTTGTCTTGTGTTTTCAGACTTGTTGCTTGAATTCTTCTCATTTCTGCATTAACTTCGCTGCCTTCGGACACTTTCGCATCATCATCATTATGATTTTGCAAGAAGGAAAATAACTTTCCATTAAGTATTTGATAATCTTCCAGAACAAAGAGAATTTTCGAGAGTTAAATAATCCTCTAGATTCTCGAACAATCTGTATGAGGTGAAAGGTCGAGCGCTGCATCCTACGCTTTAATTCAATTAATTAATAGATCTAGATTGGCCATAGACGGAGAGACGGTTCACTTCACTTCACTAAATCGCTGTACGTCATCATCGTATACTTTTGCTTTAATTTATGCACGTTTGATGCCCATATTGAAGATTTCATTGAACCATTCAACAAACAGCTGTCACGATGTGTCCAAAAATTTCAGTCTATTGAACTTAAACATTCTCATAAAATCACAATTGGATAGCTTTGAAATATCGATTATTATTGTTTGACATAAAACAACGTCAGAAAGCCATTCGAGGCAAACGGTATTTATTGCTGTATTTTTTGTATTTATTGTCATATTTTAGTGGTTTGCGCATGTGAAAAACAGGGTTTTATGCATAAGTTAAAGTGTAAGTACCTAATAGTGAAGCAACACTTTGTAGAATAATTATCTGTAGCACGCCGAAGAGTGAATCATTCAGTTAAACGTATTCACGAGTCATCATCAATGAGTTCATCCTGAATAATACAGTTCATTAAAAGCACGTGCAATTTTCGAATGCATTTCATCTGTTTTCGTATTTCTACGAGGATTAAAATTATTTTTATTACGTCAGTGTGGAAAATTACAAAGCATATTAATTTGTTATTTTCACCTACATTTTAAAATTTTAATATTTGAGTATATAAGATATTTAAGCCAGCCTAATAACAAAATCTTTTCCACAATGTCTACAAACGTCATCGACACAAAGTCTCCTTAAAATGTACAAAATGAAACGTGAAGTATTCATCAAAACAAATACGAATTCAATGTCACCAGTCGCCAGTCTCCCAATCGCTCATTGTATCATCATTAGAGTCATTACCTTTTTGCGTGGTGTTCACCAATGCACGTCACATTCACTTGAATGTTTTTATTAAACTCACGCGACGCTCACAAGTTTCCAATTGCCAGGAAGGAGCAGGCAGCACTGCAAGCGATTAATGTTAAGCACTCAATTATTCATAACAATGTCACACTGCATTCATTTAGCCGTAAAAAAACAATAACAAATAGCAGCAGCTCAGCATCATCAAACGACTAACTGAATGACAGTCACAATTTTTATAATTAACGTCTTGTTTTGCGAGGATTAACAAAGTCACACGTTTAAATTAAATTTGCTTCATTTTTGTTATTGAATGAGCAATCTCATTATTAAAAAATTGTTATTTATCGAAACATCCAAGCCACAATATGTTATTCAATTTTTTCGATCATTTATTGCTTCTATTCATAGAAACGTGTTTGCGTAGTTTGATTCGGTTTTTAAAGTTTTTCAAGTTGTTAATGTGTTTAGATTTTTAGTAAAAATAATTACAATAACAAATTTTTTTATTTTCAGGTTGGCAAATAAATATTTTCGAAGGCCAACGTTGAGAAATCATCCCTCGATTCATAATTCAACAGAAAGTTGTGAGTAGTACTTAAACATTTCTACTTTCATAATTAAGAGTGTGCAAATTGATAATGCAAATGCAATATTTATAATAATTAAGTACATATTGATGTAAGAAGCAATTTCAATCAACATATTAAAATAACTTTCCACACTAATTAAATTATTTTTAGTATGCAAATTCAATTCGCGATCATTATTCGCTTAATTGCAATGGAATTTAATTACGCTCATAATAAGAAATAATTAATGTAATAACTCGTCTGATTTGATTGAATTTATATTTATTGTTGGCGCGATTCTCCACTCGGCGTCCGTTAGAAGCACTCAACTCTTTTCTTTTTCTTCCAACATCAACGCCACGAAATATGACAAGAAAATGAAATAAAATGACGATTCATCTCGTGAGAAATCAGTAGGCGCTATTGTTTGACATCCTTTTGCGACAAATCAACAGCAATCAAAACAAAAACGGCATGACAAAAAGGACAATAAAAAGTTTAGTGTCGCTAGCATGAAATATGTTGGTACATATTGCCAAACTCGCTTCCGAGTTTGTTCACAGCGTTCAGAGCGGACAAACAAACGCGATGGAATACCTTTGCGTAAAAAGCAAAATCGCGGTGTTTGCGTGTAATTAAATTGGTGGAAAGTTTTGTCATTGCATTCACCACTTCACTTTCACTCGCGGCCGTTCATTCGCCGCCGCAGAATGCATTTTTTCCTGTCTATTATGATATTTCCAATCGTGCACGCATGTATTTCACAAACCATGTACGAAGTCGGCCACAACGCGAAACTGTCAGCAATGTGTGAACAACAATGACCAAGAGCTTTGTTGATTTGTAATGAACGTACACTCGAAGACTGTTGTGCACACTTTCCCATTTTCTAATATCAGTACAAAAAGGTTTTTCATCATTCATTTGATGTTGACGTTAATCTTACTTATGCATCATTTCGCTTCGCTGCGATAATGTTTTTCTAATCGTTGATAAAACTTTGAAAAAGTGAAATTTTACTTCTTGTTTCTACGTTTGGAATGTTATCACCACAGGTAATTAATCAATAATAAAAATTCCATGTTATCTAGAGTGCAAATAAATTAATGAATGAAACCGCAAGGAAAACGATGGAAATTTTTATTAGACTATAAACAACAGTTCAACGCAATTATACGTAATTGATAAATATTTACCCTCTAGTTCTACGTCTTTGTTTTTGTGCTGATTATGCTGTTGAATTGTTTAATTTCGCATTATTATGAGCTATTTTTCCGGCGAATTACTATTGACCAACAAACCTTTGATTGAGCACCAATTTATTGCGCGCTTCGGCGGGCAATTTGCAAATTATATCGAATTACGTTCGAGCGATGCGCATTTAGTGAATATATCGGTGTGCAATTGCACTAAATGTTAACCCACTGCACAGCATTTTCACGGCCGACCTGTGACGATTGTGCGTGCTACAAACGCACATGCCAATTATGTTTGGCAAAATACTACGTGCCTATTTGCACCAGCAATGTACGACAAAACGCGCAGATTGTAATTTAATTGAAAAATATAGAACGTAAATAACCATTTGCTGACTGACGTTGCCTATTGCAGAAATCTATGACGTTGGTGTTCTTTGCATAAATTATTATCAACGTAAATACCACTAACTGTGAATCTGTTAAATGTTTCAGTAACTACTATGTTTGCTTCATTGAAATTAGTTGGGTATTTTTTTGATATTTGCGGATTTATTCTATGAGATTCTCTGAATCAATTTAATCAATTCTCAAAAAGAAAAATTTCCGATTGTGTACACTAATTTTAGAATAAGTCTGATACTTGCGGTGATTATAAATAATACAATAATAGAATTAGGGATTTATCAAGTGATAATAATATTAATTATACACTAGCACAATGCAATCTTAAATGCCATCATCAATTGTGGGAATTAATTGACACAATTGCAAAGGTAATTTTCGCAGAAACAATTCGAACACGAATTAAGTTTTTTATGTAAATACTTACTTAGTATTTTTTTGTTGCTGTTGTTATTCTCGTAAATTGCATTGCACGCGCATTTTTCTTCATGTCGCAGTTTAATTGCGCCTGCACAATTATTATATCCGTCACTTGTGAGTAAATAATTAATAAATTACTTACATTTACATTACACATCTACATTAGGCATATATAAAGTTGCAGAGGAATATGAAACCTACGTTTCGATCAATAAATAATGCATATTTATTGTAATTCATAATTGTCTGAGAGGCGTTCTTGATTTCCTTCGCGATTGACAATTTCTTTGTTCTTTTATTCCAATCATAACTGACTAATAATTACGTATGAAAATTAATAAAACTAAGTGCTAGATTGCAGTAATTTCATTTGCAGATATTCAATGTTTAATTAAATCTGGCAGGGTAATAATTATGAATCATTTTTTCTGTTGAATTTCTGGGAATTTCCGCATTTTTTCTATATTTAATCGAGACAATGGCAAAGCGGCAAACAAAATAAATCAATCTTAGTAAAAACCTGAGCAATTATTACACCAGTCGAATAATAAATTATTGCGGAGGAAAAACGCGCAAAAACCACACACGTGAACTGGTACTTATGTCATGATTGCGGTTGTACCAATAAATTTTTACTCTTTGAATTATTTTTCGCAGCAGGTGACTTTTGGAGTTCCAATGAAAGTAATCGTCGAATTGAGGTTGTAAACTTTATTAATTTTTGAAGTAATGAAAATCTCAATATACTTAATTATATTCGACGGCAAACAAACATAATGAAAGTTAAACATTTTATTAACTGTTATAATTACCAGACAGAGCAAAAAGGAATTTTTCCTTTAGAATATTTTTATTTAGCATGTTAAATCCGGAATGCGCGAATGTTAATTATAAATTAAGAGTGTTTAACGACTTTTTCTAGAAATCCACGAAATATTTCATTAAGTCTCCTGCACGCATTTAAATGAAATTTCTGTTAAAATAGTTATTATTAAGTTGTAGAACGCACTTATAATACACACAATTATAAAATACAATCGCTTAGTACTTCGTAAATGTGCAGTGGAATTGTATTATTGACTGAGTGGACTTGACTTGCGACTGCCTTGCGGTGAGTTAAGTCACTTCCACTGCATACTTAAGCGTCATACCTCCAGCCGGTGCTCAGTCAGTTGTAAACTGTTGTTCGTGCCGCATGCGAGCGAGCTGAACGCTTGTGTTGTGGTCTGTTGTGTGAACGGAAATAAGAATAGGAGAGTGTGGTGATAAAGCCCGCTTATCAGTAGGACAACTGTGCCTAATTTCATAAAATATTTTTTCATAAGGCGTTAAACGCTTAGCGCAAACAGTGCGAGAGAAACTCTTACAACGTACAGGTGCACATAAGGTTCAATCGGATATTTCTTCAAGTCTGAAACGGAAATTGTTAGAAAACGTGAGTTACAATTAAACCTTTTAATTATTACTTTTTTTTTCTAATACTTGGATATCGAGTATATTATTGAGTCAGAGTTTGCAATTTTATGCAATTTGATTGCATAGTTTAATAATTTCATAGTTGAACTGGTTGTATTGCTATGCAAGGCACAAAAACGAACGTCACAAAAATCCCGATATTGAAAAAATAATGCGTCTGATAACGTTTGTAAAAAACACATAAATTTCATAGCATTTTACGAATTGAAAATTTCATATCACAAATCGTTGAAATTCTAAGCGGACAGTACTTGTGATTTTGTGATTAATTTGTTTTCTCTAAATAAAAATAACATGATATGATTTATAATCTGTAGAAAACTTATATAAGTTGATAAAATTCTTTTGTGATTTGAGATGAAAACTGCGCGATTGAGAACAATACGCTCGTAAAATTGAATGCGGAAAAAAATTTATGCAATTAAAGTTATATACTATTGCAAATTTATACGCGTTTGTAGTCCTGGAGTTACATAAAAAATGCACAAATAAATTTACTGTATATTTCTATATGTTTATAAATGACGCATCCAATTAATTTTTTAAATGCAATATTTTGTTTTATGGCACCACAGTTTTTGCACATTTTTTTTGCAACCATTATTTATATAGCATGAAATTAAGAAATATTTGCGGCATGGATAAATATCGAAATATCCTATACATTGGATTGATAAACATATAAATGTATTTCAAGGAATTGTTTGAATTTCGTAGAATAATTATTCCAAGCTATTCCAGAATTTATTTTTTAAATGGACGATAATTTGATAATTAAAGGAAGTCTGCAAATACCTACAATAACATTATTTGCATTTTAATTGTTCAGAATACCGTGGAACAAAGCACTCTGAACATTAACAAAATTTACGATATTATTCTCGTGGGATCCACTTGGTATGTTTGCGGTGCATTTTGTGCATTTTTTTGTATTGGGTATTTCACAAACGAACTAAATAATGAAGAGAATGCAACTTGGGTAAAAGAACGAGGTCTAATGACCTTCCAGCGGGCAAGTTTGTAAACAAGACACGAGCACGCCAAAAACGCGAAAATTAATTCAAAACATTTCGTCGTCGGCCGGACAACCAGATTGTTTAGCTTTCAACCTGTGCACTTCGCTGAAAGCTAATTCCATTCTTTGAAATGCACCTACGTGGTCTGCGCAAGCCAATGATAAGGACATTCATTGCATTGACAATCACGTATTAATGATTGAATTGATTAGAAATCGGCAAAGTGTATGCGAATACTAAATTCGCATACTAAGTGTTTAACATTCGTACTTCCTTGCTATATACATTGATATTCAGCATGGATTGCATAAGTAGAACACTTTGTATTTCGTCGTTTATAAATATTGGTGATTTGAATGCATCGAACCGGACGTGAACCAATACTTCCGATTTCTTTTCGTGGACAATTTGACAATGTCAAGTCACTCTTAGAATAAATAATAATAAATATTTAATTGCCGAATTGCATAAGTTATTAACAAGCAGAAGAAAGCAGTTAAAATAAATAAAATGGAAATTTTAAGCGATGTCAATCGCTTCCTCACAGTTATATAATTATCGCATTATAAATAAATTTTGTCTGAATATTGCGTTTACGATATAATGTAAATATCACATGTTATGTTATTATTACATATTTTTTTGCCAGAGCTTCTAGTCTGGCTACAGTATACACAGTTTTTTTCGACGAGTTTTTATTCACGCGAATAAAGATTTAAAACTACATATTTTGAATGTGTAATTATTTAGAGAGAGTTTCTAAGAAATTTAAGAAAGTCAGTAATCCCAAGATGTTATGAATAAATACATCTCTTTTGCCATATTTGTGCTTCAAAACAAATTAAGTATTTACTCATACGTGTCTAAACTTCGAAATCAATTTATTTTATTACTTAATCACATCTGATGCCAATCAAATTAATCTAAAATATTTTGCAACTTCTAAACTAATTTCTCAACGATACTTTTAAATTTTCGGATGATATTGCTTGGTACCAATAAAGTTATAAGCGTATGAATCAAATAAAACCAATACGTAATGTGAATTCCATCAAAAGTCACCTTGGACGCGCAATTTAACATCGCATCATCATTATAACCACAAACCGCCCAACGCTGAATAACCACAATAAGTGTGAGTACGATCAAATTAAAAATACCAATTAACATACGTTCCCGATGCCGAGCTAGCTAGGTAACTAACGTGATGAAGCTTCCAAATGCAAATTATTGCTAACAGCACCAGCGGTGACGTTTCGCAATTTACATGGCGCGTCGGGTAGTTCGATAAACTCGATTTGAATAAACATTCGTTGATCATAGATGACAAGTGTTTGATTTAAAAATTAGCTCCACTTCCACCGTTCGTAGATTTCTAAATGCTGTTGTAGTCGTGGTTAAATTCTCAATTCGATATGCGTTGAGATTATAACAATAGGTGTATTATAATGTTGAACAAAATACTAGTACGTAATTATTACAAACATGCGTGTATTATCAGTGAACGTATTCGTAGGCACACAAGTGTAATAAATAAATGTGCCAATTAAAATATGATTTTGGCTATGGCTCGTGTTGGAAAGGCGTAGCAACTTACTTCTGAAAATTCATAAATATTCATACAACGCGTTGCCATGCTTTCAGTCCACATTAAATAAATTAAAGCAGTGTATGCGCCTTTTCATTGTAAATAGCTTATCTAATTGTCAAATCTTGCTGGTATGATGGGCAATTGTTTAATGGCTTTTATAACGTATACCTATATTTTAGCAGCAATTTACACATATCATATATAATAATATAGCATTTAAATCTAATAGCATTCCGCTGAATAGTCAATAATTAGACAAGTAATTAAGAAATATTTATTGTTGACACGAATAGAATTCGCAAGATTATTTCTTTTCTACAACGGTATATTTTATCGTTGTAAACAATCACGCATTAAGGCCTACAAACAGGGAAATAAATTCGGTCGAAAATTAGGTTTTTAAAATTTGATAAAATTATAGTGAATAGCATAACGGATTTTCAATGTGCGTGTGTCATTTGAAAGGCACATAAAATTCTTTTCAATTTGGCGTAGATATCAAATGTGTATATGCCATACTGGCGAGGAGACATAAAGCTCAGTAGATGAAAAATAATTACACACATTTCGAAGAAAATGACTGCTCAATGAATAAATTAATTCGCCAATTTATCGGCTTCGCACACTGCTGGCTTGTTTGCTCGCTGAAGAAGCATTAAGAAGCACATAATATTCTTGTATCATTTGATTTGACATTCGATTTACCGTTTGGTGGCATTTGCAGGATGCGCACGGCGCAACAATTCGTATTTGTAGATACACGCTTGTATATGAAATTTTTGCGTCTGTTTTATACTAATTCAAGTCTATTATATTGTGCAAATGCTCACGTCACATGCGCATGCATGGAGATGAAATGCGCACATCTTCATCATCTTCACGCTCGTTCGTTCCGCGCGTGCATTTTCTTTCATTCGTTGCGGATGCACGCGCGCGAGCCCATTACATAAGCATATAATTGTTCGCATCGCGGTAGTGCTTGTATCAATTTTTGCATGAGTTGCTCATGCTTGCGCGTTCGAGGATTTCTAGGACGAGGGAATGTGCAAGAGCGCGCGCGCGCCGAAGAATGAGCGGATATACAGTTGGCTCATAACTGGAAATTTGCAAACGCACGCGTGCTCGCACTCATCTCCTGTTAAGTTTTGCAAGGCGTCTTGCGTTCGGTTAAGCTTCTTTTCTAATTAAGCCTACCAGATGTAATTATCGTACATGATGTGTTATTTTGAACTTTACATTTCGCTCCTTAGGTGCACAAATATTTTCATTAAAAATTAGATGACGTCTATCCTCACGCGTAGTTCGGGATAAGGGATTATGATAAGTCGAACTACTTTAAGCTATAGTCACGTGTGATTTATGAAGATTGCACTCGCTTACCGTATTTCAATTCTTACGTAAAACGTGATAACAAAGGTGCAAATGGCGTCTTAAAATATTAGATTGCGCCAAAACACAAACAGATTAGGAGACTGGGACTTGATGCCTTTGTTTGAATTATTTAGGTTTACATACCTGTGCTTAATTGTTCAATAGCAAACAAGCATTTATATGATTATAATATTTAATTATATTACATGATATAGTGATAAACATGGATTTAAATTGGGTTCCAAAATTTTCCAAAATCTTGAGAAATCTTATCTTCAAAATTGTTGTAATAAAATGATATATTTGTGCATAGATACTGCAATTTATGTGGAGCATTATAATTTTTATTTTCACAAGATTTATAGACTTTTAAATAAGATAATATGAAGTAACACGGTGTTCTAAAAATATTTAATTTATTTTAAAATCTCTGCAAGTCTACTTTGGGTAGCGCACAAAAACGCAATTTAAAAATTCGAAAACAACGTATAAACAAGTTTGAACTTTTTCGAGTTACACGCTTGATAATTATATTTTCTTATTTCGCATTAAACAATGCAGATAACCTTCACTGTGCGAATAAATATAACTTATAAATTGATAAATTCCCCGCCATATTATTTATTTGTTTTATAATCGAACAAAGTTAATGAAATTTATTGCGTCAAGTTTTTGTGTTTCCTGTAAATTTACATATTTCAATCACTTTAATTGCGCTTACACGAATCGCGACATTAATATTTCAAGTATGAATGTGAAGTATTTCGATGCGGTACAAATTCAAAGTCAAACAACACCTTAATCAAATGGCATAATTTAATAAGGAAAACAAATAGGTAGATTAGACTTGAAATTATGAACACATTAAATACGAATGGACTAATTACCTAGATATACAGTAGTGATTGATTCACAATGCTACGTACCTATATGGAGAGTACACATTGTTTAAATATTTAAGATTCATGCGGTTAGGCCTCCGATTGCTAAAACAATAACGTACAAATGAGTACCGTTTGTTGTTTATATTCGAACAATGCAAATTTGTTCCTAGCTTCCTCCAGTCTTATATAATTACTGCACTCGCAAATATTACGCGTGCGTACATGTGAATTGTGCGAATTTTACTTCCTCGCTGACGTCAGGATAAGAACAATTAACATTGAACTGCATTGTATGCACTTGTTATTTGCATGCAATTTTGAGTAAATTATTTGTAATTATAACAACATCATATCTATGACTATACTAAGCTCGTTTAAGAATAATGACTTATTTAATTAAATATTTATAATATTTTTGTAATAAATATTTACGTTTAGTGCTGGGTGAGGTGCAGGCAAGAGCAACTTGTTTTGAAAATATATAAAATATTGATTGGCAGGTATTAAATAAATTATTTATTAAATATTGTTCCAGTAGTTCGATGGTGCAATAAATAATAAGTGTGAGTTCATTGGTCAAAATTGCTTGCTTGTCAAACATGCCAATTATTAAGTGACACTAATTGGCAATATTTTAGCTAGTCAAAAATGAGAAACGAACAATTTCTCATATCGGTAAAGTGACTTTAAAAATTTATGTTCAATTTCAACCTTGAAATTTTGCTTGGAATTCGCAATTTATCAAGTTGTGCGAGTAAATGCTGCGTTAATAAGTAGGGCAACATTTATATTCAGAGTCTAAAGTTGAAATATTTTGAATAATTTATAACATTGTTTGTTTCAATTTAATACGTAAGTTGGCTGTAAAAGCTGAAGGGTGTTATTCATTGAATTCCTCAACCAGTGGATTGAGGATTACGAGATTAAAGTGGTAAACTTCAAAGTTCGTTTTTCTTCATCTAACCTTCTCAAAAGTGGTCCACAATGAATTTTGTACCTGATGCTGGCTTTATTAATTGTTATTTACTTGCTAAATCATTATGAGAAATATAATTGCAAAATGTCGTGTTCGATTAGGTTTTGACTGGATTGGAATAATATGTTTTTGCGATTATAAAAAATTATTTTGAAGACAAACAATATAAAAAACCAATAATTAATTATAGACATATGACGTTTGATAAATATGTGTATAACGTGTATCGATAAATGTAGGTAGAAAACATAGAAACCCATATAATTTTATGCCATGTTTTCTTTCAGATTGCTGCAGCAGGTTGCTTGGAACAAGGTGAACGGCATCGTCATCAACGAAATTGTTGTGCCCCCGCCGAAATTCCCACCCAAATGAAGCCCGCCAGCTGGAAGCGTTGAGAAACGGTTCGCCAAAGAAGAAGAGAGGCGCGAATTTCGTTCGCGCTGTTTGTTTGTTTGCATATTGATTTTCGCAATAAACGCATAATCCATATGTAAATGCCACCGCACAACACTTTATTGCGTGTTGTAATAATTGCGAGGCGACTAAACACATAGAACGGTTTTTCGTCGTTCGCTAATCGTTTGCGATTAGTGGCAATAAAAGAAGAACACAAAGAACTGAAGAGAATTGCGACAAGATAATAAAGTACAAAATGACCGAGGACGTTATTGACGTGGCTGCCATGCCACGACCCTCTTTGAAGAAGATTCCTTCGATTGAGGCCCTAAACAGTGAGATGCCAGGACACATGTACGGCAAGGATCGAGGGAAACGTGCCCTAAGGATGTTCCTGAGCAAATTGAGACTGAGACGTTGCGCTACTGCGTCGATTTCCCAACCAGATCCTTCCTACAAAGTTGCATATTTGGGAAATGTCGTTACAGGATGGGCTAAAGGTATGTACACTATATTTTCGTAAAAATATAAGGGCAGTTTTATACGGTGCAATTATTAATTTTTAAATAATAACGCAAGTATTTTAAAATGGGAATTGAAAGTTGAATCAGAATATAAACAAAAGTTTAATGGAAAAGTACACAACATTTAACCTTTTTTCGTTATTTGATTAATAACTTGCTAAACATGTGCATTTTTGTTTAATATCAAAATTATACTTAATTTTTAGTAGCAACCTTGTACTCGTTTTTACTTATGTACAAGTGTAATGTTTAAAGCAAATGTCATTCTTTTTACATTTGTTGGAAAACATCTTACCACTTCATTCGATTTTTAAATTTCTAAAAAAAATAGCAGAAAAACTTGATTAAAAACGCCTATTAAAAAATTAAGACGTGCGTCAATGCGTTTAATTACGGAACATTTGAAAATATTTACTCAGATGTATCAATTCAGTAATTGAATAACAGAAATTTCAATTTATTTGCTTTTATAAATTTGCAAAAAAAGACAGCTTAAAATTACATTAAACTAAAGTAATTCAATGTGTATTTATACAATTAAATAGAGATTTGCATTTTTTGCGTGCGCACTTTGCGAAAAGGAACTCAGAAATAACGGAAATTTTAGTCGTATCATTATTTGAATTCATAAAGTGCCTATAAACATTTTATGTTATATAATGATATTTTGTAAGAAAAAGGACATTATATTCTGTTTTTATAGCAAAGTTTTATTATTTCATATTTTTATTACGTCAGGAAAAAGTTGTGTTTATTTCGGATCATCTTTAATGACACATTCTTTTTCTCAAACGTTATCATTAGTGCTGGCATTGTTTTATCAAACAATCACGATTAGTTCCTTTCTAATTAATGCACCGAATTTTGTTAATTGCCAAACTCATTTCAAATAGTGATAGCAAAGTGCTAAAGTCCACCATCTAATTGTGCGTTAACTATCTAACTGTGAAAAAACCTTTAAAATATTTCCTCTTCATGAATTTAACATACAACTTCTAAAAAATCAATTGAATATCAGTTATTATTAATGTAAACATTTTTCACGTCATTATATTGGTAGTCGCAGAAAGTCCTTGATTTATGTCAATGTTAAGTAGTATCATAAATTACGACAAATCTTGCTTACACTATTCTTAAAGTTTTAATTTAATCAGTAATTTTCCTGTCATTATAAAAATTATATTTGATGAGTTTTAATTAGCTAACTTCTTGTGGTAAACAAGGTTTAGAATATTTTGGGTATACTATTGAAGAGAATTTACATATTCATAATAAAATGCACGTCAACGTGTTACGCAAGCAAAATAAACATGTAACGACAATTGCAATGGAAAAGTTTCGAATGACAATTTTTATTAGCGTCTCATTACGTTGGGTCGTGGTTCTAATGCACAGCATAAAAAGTGTTCAATCGCAATGAGTTTCCATTAACTTTCATTAAGTTTTCCGTGGCAAAAGTAACTTAAATATCATGAAAGCATGGAATCGCTCGAATTTAATGGTGAAGCGCGGCACGAGAATCTTGTGATTCTTTTCTCACAATTTATAACATGCACTAATCACCTATACAAAGTGTTCTACGAATAGAGGAAATTGGATGCAGTAATTTAATATTATTTATGTATGATTTTATGAAATTAATTGGCCATAATTATTTCTGGAAGTATGGAAATCTTCTCACAAGACTTGGTATAAGTTTGAGCAGTTCATTAGGCGAGTTATGAGTTGTGAGGAAACAATTAAGAAGTAGAAGTACACGTTGAGAAGAGTAAGATGGTTAAAATTGCTGGAAAACTATGCGCGTGTTTGTGGAAAATGCAATATCAACATATTAAATCATGAGAAGATATTTTCATTCCAAGTGCGCATGATTACAAAACTTTAACTTGCTTCATTTAGTTTAAATATTTTCATACTTTTTTTTTCATACATTAAAATGTCATAAATTATGAGAATTTATCGAATTTTTATGCGGCCATTAACAATATTGAAAATAATTGCAAAATAATTTTATATCAATTAAAAGAATATTAGGTACCTCGTTGAATTCTATTACGATAATTGTGTGTGAAGAAAATATTGCGATTTAAAATCAATTAAATAACAACAACATGCATACCTACGTAATAGAAAATATTTTGCAGTTTAAAAGCTATTATGTTCATAATGGTTTTGTTGCTTTCGTTTATCAGAGGTGTGAATACGTGCGTCACAAGAAATGCTCGAACGCACCATTCGAACAAAAAATCATGAACATTAAAATGTAATTAAGCGTCCAATCGATGGTTTTCCAATTCGTTTGCGTTTACCATTTTATGTCGTTGGCGTTCATAATTGTTGCCCATTAGAGAACTACGTGTCAAGTTCGTTTTTATGATATTTCTTAAGCGAAATACTTGGGTAATTCACAATTTAAGCTGTAAAGATCGAACTTATCTAAAGTACGATCACATAAGAATATTAATAACTTGCATAATATGCGTAATAACATGAAAAGTATTTTGTATTAGAAGGCATAAATCATAAAATGATTGAAAGGTCTTAGCAAAATTGTTGAAGGATACTTAGGAAGTACTTAGATTAACAGTTGAGAACATTATAATAAATCTCCGATCGAGTGAAAAATACAGAAACGCATGAAACAAGAACGAAACAAGCGCGAATGCAAAATCCTTGCGGTAAGTTCTGCACCGACAGCACTCTGCAATTACACACAATTAAAACGTAATAACAACTTCCTATGCGCGTGCAAAACGTATTGAAATGCATTAATCCACCGTGCTGCAGCTGGCATTCTGCTAGTACAATATTCGGATGGCTGCTTGTATCGCATCGCTCGAGATGTTGCTCACTGGTCTTCGACTTCTTAATAATCCTCGCGCGTTATGAAAATCCACCGCGAATAATGAAAATAATTGTATGGACGTGCCAGGAACTTAAGCGTATTACAAGTGCTTAACAGCAACGAATTATATGTAGTCTCGCTTTTTAAAAAATATTTCACCGCGATGAATTGACCTTGTGAAATTTCTTGATATCGATGAATAATTAAGCGCAGTAAAAAATTCTAGCAACTGTTTTTACAACTGAATAAGGAAATCCAGGATTTTAATCACTTTGTATATAATTATAATAAAAAAAGAAAAACAGTAAATCGCGTACTTAAAATGCAACAAATTATGACATAAGCGCACCAGGAGCGCAACCGAGTGGAATTCCTTTTCGAAGTGCAATCGTAAAAAATGCATTGAACTTGCTTTGCGTTTTACGCGTTCAAGCGAAATTTTCCGCCTTGTGCGAAACAACTTTGCGAACCGCGTAAATTTATTATGGGTAAACCCTCTTTCAACTTATTCAAATCGAGAGCTTGTCAAACATTAGGAATTTGAATAAAACAATGTGTAAATCATAAACTTAATACTAGGAGTTTATCATGCTGTGCTAAAGCGTAACAAGAAAACATAAAAACAAACAACAAAGTAGGAGAAAAATATTTGGCACACGTGCCTTGAAATCGTCCTTATCCTTGCATAATACAAATTGACACATATGATTTTCATAATTTTACATCAATATAAACCAATTATAAGCATCTTCCATGACACATTCGCGTTGACTAATTCTGCTTTGCGATTTCGGTATTTTTCTAGATTTCAGTTTGTTTAATAGCGATATTTAGTCCAACTGATAAGAAACTTAGTACGTCTGCGAACTATATTTAAACTGCACATGTACGCGACGTACTTGAAACGTTAGCTTAATTCGTTGCTTGCAGGGCTAAATATAGCTCATTGAAAAAGAACGCACAAACGAATTGGATTGTTTACTCACATGCATTATGGCGTGCGTCTTATCAAATAAAAGCCGGTCCTAAAAAGGAAGCAAATTTAGCAGCAATTTCGAATTAAATTAATTAGATAATAGAGCGTACAATGAATCGAAATAGGTTGAGGAGTACTGACGCAGCGTTCAAGGACTGACTTTTATTTTATTCGTGCTTGTAATAAATATTAATAAAAATGAACTAAACAATAAATAAAATTAGGACATTTGATTGTGTAACAAATTAAGCACAAAGAAATAAAATTTAACACCTATTATACACGTGCGGAACACGTAATTATTCTCCCTAATTAATTACTGATGGTTACGTGTGCAAATCATCGGTCAAATAGATGTTGTCAATGTTAATTATCACTAATTGTGCCACTTCATTGAGTTATTAATTAATATCATTGTCATGTCAAGAGTGACGCGTGAAAAAAAAAGGCAAAGAGCTGTTAAGATCAATATTAATGGAGAAATTTTCTCATTACTTCATTTCAATGCAAAGCATTGGAAACTAAGTATAGAGTTTATTAAATGGAATTTATATGTTGCATGGTTTTGATATAAAACTCATACACTTATTACAACAACTCATATCGTGTCAACCAGTTGAGCGTATTTTCACAGTGAAAGTCGTTTCGAAAGGCATTCATAATTAAAAGCCGAATGTAATTTGAATTGGTAATAATATTGCACTTTCATGTCGATTTTGTTATACGTGCAGTGATAAATGATTGATAATTTTGTGGCATTCACTTTGATGAGTTTTTCAGCATTGAACTAAAAGATTCTGATAGTCACTGGCAAAACATCTGCGGTATTCGTAATGTAATTAACCATCAGGTGAAGAGCCAGAAGTGCAATTTATTTGATTAAGTGATATGACCGCGCTCAATTGCAATTATTTATTTATAAAGATTTATTGTTATTGTTCAAGCTGAGAGGTTCTAATGCAATTGCAGACGGAAATTTAAAGATGCAAGGCCACTTTTACGGTTATAATTCGCAGTTCCTTAGTCATTTTCCGTTTTTAATGAGACGTTCGTTTATAGTTATGCAGAGTATTATGCGCTGAAGACGAAGAAGAAAGGCGCATGAAAAGTGAGTTGCATGCAGCGCAGTGCGCGATTCAATTAATGCAGACCGACGCATGTTCTATTTATTAGTAGCCCCGTAATTTCCTCATGGTAATTAACGTGTTAATGGTTATTAACTAAATTAGCAATAAAATTACGGTGGGCAGCTTAGCGTTCGGCGCTTTTCGTATGCAATGCACGTTCGCCATCGATGAAAACGAAATCTTCGCTTGCGTGCTTTTTCGAGCTATGTTAATTAATCGATTGGCGCATTTATAACTTACTTAATATTGGCTTAATTATAGACAATCAAATAGTTTAGCATGTATTTATTCAAATATGCAGAAAGCGACTTTACGGTTCTTTAATATCTCCGGAAAAAATTTTGGTATTTCTGATACGAAAGTTTGAGTTTGATTGTATAAGTGTTTTGTAGGCGAGCAAAAAATGTTTTGTTCTTAATAACAATTAAAATCTGATTTATCAAATTATGTTACACAAGAAAAAAGCACAAACAATTAACAATGAAAAATAATCTAACAAAAAAATTATTGTGACATAACAGTTAATTGCTACTTTGTCAGAAGTCATTCCATTTCGTAACATTTGATTCAAAACACAAAGTGAAAATTATAATTGAATAAAAACTGCTGCCAGTATGTATGATCAAAGCGGTTCTATTCGTTGAAAACAATTGTAAAACTTTAATATAATTCCGCATTACTCTAAACAAGAAGAAATTAATTAAACCTTTGTCTATTAAATGAGAAGCATTCTAGATTTACGAATAAAGAGAATATAACTATAAAATTTACTTATTGAATTACTAAAGTAAATGATAAGGAAAAATAAACGAAGAATTATGGGAAGTTTAATGACATGATAAGAGCAGCCATAAATTCTCTTTTTAGATGTTTGTAATTGAAATTAAATTTATCATATTATCATGTTAATGCGACTAGGAGCTTTTAACTTTGTGCATACTCATGGTTTATTTTGCACATTTAACTTGAACTTTCTTTCTGATTGTTTTTTCATGTGATATGCAGAATTACACAGAGTGTATACTTTTACTTTGCTGCTTGTTACTTCTTTTATTTTGCTTTCGATTTAAATGTCCAAACATGTAAAGCGCTTTTGTATTTTAATTTCTAAACACGCTTGAAGTTGCATTGAATACGAACTTCCGGTTGCACCTGTTCACAGAATATATGCTTGTCCATGTAATGCAATTGAATAAGTTTTTCAATGGGGTTTTAATGAAATTGAAAGTAATATTTCAACTCTTCTTATTCAAGGTAGTGAAGTACATGATAATAATGCATTGTTTCTTTTTAATTTTAGGTGACGGTTGCGTTGAGAAACCGTTAGCGACCCTTTGGCGAAATTATACACATTCATCCCGTCCTGATGTCCGTATGCAACTTACTGTGAGCGGTGGAGGGTTGAAGGCAACGACGCGTGACCATGGTCTTACTGAATATTGGGCGCACCGACTGACCACATGTGCCGCACCCAAAAATTACCCGCGCATTTTCTGCTGGGTATACCGACACGAAGGACGCCGCCTCCGGCACGAGCTACGTTGCCATGCGGTGCTCTGCTCCTCGGAATCGATGGCACGTCAAATTGACGATAAACTCAAGGAGTCTTTAGCATTAGCTCTTAACGAATTTCGCCGTGAAAAGATTAGCAAACAAAACGCACGTCTTTCACTTGTAAATTCAGTCTATGAAAATCCTACGATACCAAGACGAAAAATTCTTTTATCTACTGGTTCCACCAATTACCGACCACCGCTAGAACGCTCCAAGTCAGCGCCGAAATTGACCAGCATAGAAGAAAACCTCGAGGAAGCCGAAGAGATCTTTGAAGGACGACCACGCAAGAAGTCTCTTTCGACCTTATGTGATAGCACCACTTCGCTCATGGAGAAGCGCAATAGTCTTCGAACGCAGCTTAGCAATGCGAGCAAACGTATCTACCCCATTTGTGAACTTGAGAGGGATCAGTTCATGGTCGATGAAGATCTTGACTCTGAGATGACCCACGAAGAGCGTCAAAACCTTATACTTGGTAAACTAGTGGAGGATAGTTTCTCACGTGAAATACTCGATACGTGCAATATGAATGGCTGGCTACGCAATTACGATAAACCTGATGATGAGGGTTCGTTATCCAGCGGGTGCGAAAGTGCAAGCACGGTTACCTCCGAAACGGAAACGAATAGTTTCAATACGATTGTGGAAACGAGAGAAGAAGATTGCATTGCTGAGGAGAGTACTACAACAAATAAGACTGAATTAGATTTTAAAGTCGGCGGATGTGTGCTGGCTAGCCGTGCGAAGAGCTTCAATACGCTAAAGACCAATATTAATAACAACAATATCCTTGATGCTGAAGAAGTGTCCTTGATTCCGGTCGGCGAAACGCAACCGGACTTCAGTTCGCTGAAGGTATTTAAGAAGCGTTGCATTTCCGAACCGGATCAGGCATTTGAGGAAGAAGACGATTGCTCTGAGGAGGAGAACGGAAGCGCCTGTAGCGACGAAAGCGGTTACGATGAAGTCATCGACTGCGCTAGTTCCGTCGCGAATATCGTTCTAGTTTAATGCCACACTTGATTAGTGCTAGAAGCATAAAGTTAATGTCGCATATTCTACAATTTTAATGCAGATCAACGTTGTATAAATACGATATTAGTATTGTATACGACGATTCAATCGCATCCAAAGATTTTCCCACATGCCTCTTTCGTCTGGGAGTTTTTGTACGATTTTCTTTCTAGGTTTATGACTCTGCGCATTGCGTTGTGGAGAAACATTAACTCACTTGGTTGTCCGTTTTTTAGGAAGAAATATTAATATTCAATTTTCTGTATATTTATAAATCTGTCTCTTGTGCAACTTGCAAATATTCGAACCTCACGTTCTTAATACTAGTTAAACAATTGTATATTTTACTTCTACTTACGATTAGAACTAAAAATTATATAAAGTATATATAGTATTGATAGATTTGCAAAAGAATATAGATATTTTTAGGTATGTATTGTTTAAACGAAATTAATATATAAAAGGCAAGCATAAAACAACATTTGTTTATAATAATAGACTTTCTCTTGTGATGTTTTCAAGCAGCTCCAAAATGCTGTCTTGGATTAATATAATTTTATAAGAGTGTATTATATAGATCAACCTTAATCATTGATTGTATTTGTTATTGATTGTAATTGTTTTTTAAACATGTAAACGTTTTACTTCAAAATTTAAAATTTAACATTTTATTTGTAGATTAGATTTCCCTTTATTATTATTCCATGAGAGAAGAAAGGATTTAGAAGAAATGCTTAGACATAGTGTATTGCTTGCTAAGATTGTGTTTTATTTAATTAAGAAAAAACCTTTTACGCTACAACATCATCAACCATCTTGGAACATCGCGCACGAAACAACATTATGTACATTTAACTTATACAAATCTGAAGGCCAGACCTCCGCCCAAAAAGAATTTCAAAGTAAAATATAATTAACATCATATTCTCTTAAATTTAACTGAAATATTTTTTACGCGCTGACTTTTTCTTCCGTTGCTGTGGTGTTGGTGACAGCAGACGCGGTGGATTGACTATCATCAGGTGCACCCGCGCACGCAAGGGATGGGAATTTCTTGTGGAGGGCTTGTCGGTATTTGGGGTGGCTGAAAATTGAAGAAGGTTAAAATAATTGAATATTTGTTTTAGTATACATCTTACCTGATGCCATAAACAATTGGGTTGTATACAGCGTTTGCCTTGGCAAACACCGAGCACCAAATTGTTTGCAAAGGTGTCAAGTTGACCGACTGGAAAATGCCCACATAGTTGGTAACCAGGTATGGGGTCCATGCCATGAACCATAGAGAGATGGTCATTAAGGCAATCTTTGCCAATTTGCATTCAGCGCTGGTTTGTGCCGCCTCCGAGGATCGCAGTGAAGCGACGTTCATCTTCTTGGCCTGTTCGCGCATTGATTTCTCATGCGCAGCTACAGCCTAGCAGTAGATAAGTTGTATAAAATAATAGATGCACAGATCTTGATTAGTATTCTTTAAGGTACCTGAACAATGAACCAGTATGAGTAGATAATGCCAAAAAGAGGTAGGAAGTAGACAAATACTGAGTAAACAAGGATGTAACTTCTGCTGAGCCATTCCTGGGATAAGTAGTCAGTTCCACATGCAGTCATATTTCCCTCAGGAACATATCTGATAAATGGGGAGTTAAATAAAAACTGAGACTGTAATTCATATTATTTAAAAACCTGTTCCATCCGAACATCGGTGCCAAAGTCCAGACTGCAGCAAAACTCCAGATGATGAAAATCCTTGCTAGCGCGGATTTTGTTGTTAATGGTTTCGCGCTCAAGCCCTTAACGATGACGTTGTAGCGATCGAATGCAATGAAAGTCATCGTCCAAATGGATGCGCAACCAAATAGTGAACCAAACATGGCGTATAATTCACACATAAATGGTCCTAGTAACAATAAAATGAATGTTTGGCTGAACAGAATAAAATAAGTAATTAAAGTACTTACCAAGCACCCATGTTTCGTAGTAACAATTAATGACCATCGTTGGCGACATAGTGAACATCATGCACATGTCGGAGAAGGCGAGATTGATCACCAACAAGTTGGATGGTGTTCTCAAACCTTTCGTCGAGCAGAAGATGTATACAACCATGCCGTTACCAGTGACCGAAATGAAGCCCAGTACTCCTATAACGAACCCTAGGATGGCGTGCCATAGTGGGTTCATCGGTGGAAATTGATACCAATGCGGCGAGATCATGTGCAGCATTTCGGGCAGCACTTTATCGACGACAGTAATGTTACCGCCAAAGCCTCCGGACATGGCGCGTTGCGCTGTCCATGCAGCAAAGCTCGGTGAACCCATCACAGACATGTTTAAAATTGTTTAATAACTTTTAAATTGTTTCGCAAAGTGCAGCTTTGACGCGAGCGCACGTTCGATCGCCGTTCGATAGAGAAGTACGCAAATTTGCGGCTTACATGCCACCCCCGAGCCGCTGCTTTTATATATACGTTGTGGTTTAGTTTGAGTAATCTAATAACTCGTAATCTTTCAATTTTCTTACGTTAAACGCATGAAGGGTTTCTCTTTAAGCAAGGCAAATTGTAATTCGATTTTCTTCAAGGACAACAAAACGTGCTTTATTGGATTTTCCGGACAAGATTAACTCTTATGGTTATAGACGACTTATAGATATTTCTTGTGGTCATTTTACACAACGATTACATGGAAAAATATTACTTTTTCAGCCAGTAATATTGAAAATTCGTATAATGTAAATTAAGCTAAACTAGTTAGTGGTCCTTGGTTACCAATGATTCTACTAAACTTCGCATATTATCGGATAACATTTAATTTTCGACTAAATATCCATATAGAACAACAAAAACCATAATCATTCCAGCATGGATCCGCTTCCGGTTGGTCATCACATTCACATATTATACAACAACATTAAGCGAAGAGTGTAGGACGTGCAAGAGCGGAAACAATTGTACAACAGCACAATTGCGCCAACCCATGCGTGAGTTCATACAAATTTATATTTATTCAAGTCGGTTTCATTGCGGGCATTTGCAATCACAAATTTCCGAAAACATCAACTGCGTGCGCTCAGATCTAGTGCTGCATTTCTCTAGCTAAACAAGCGAAGAATTTCGCGTCGCCAATAAGACAATAGAATCTCCCTCGTAAACAAGTCGCCAGTCTTCTGTAAGTTGTTCTTTGGGAGCACTCGTTCTACGCTAATGCGTTCATCGTAATTTTTCATAACGCGTCGCCGCTCTTAAGATTCATGTGCTTCTTCCTCGCGAGTGAGTGAGTTTATGCGCATCGTAAAGCCGAGTGCGCAGCATAATCATTCGTGTGTCTTCATTCAAGGAATCACTTCGCAATTATGAACGAGGTGTGTAAATCACTGAGCGTAAGTGCATTCTCGTTGGAGTTCATCCTTAAAGTCAACACACTTAACGCATACACGCTCCTGCTGCTTCTGTACACAATTATAATTCAAATAATTCGAACGTATCTTTAAATTAACTTCTGCCATTGTTGTCGACGTTACCGTAATATGTCATTTCTCATCATATTTGGTAACATGTTTGATTAATAATCTTACTTGGAGATGTAACTTTATACCTACTGTAATTTTATAAAATATTATAATTGTACATTTCCTTAATAACAAAATTGCGGGAAAAGTTGTAAGAAAATTAAATGAACGCAAAAACAGTTTGAATACTTCACAGAAATTTTCTGCTGATTATTTTCTGCTTTCTTCACGAAGGCTAACAATGATGAGTCTTGGAGAATAAAAGAAAAGCAAAAAATTAAATCAAACAGAATTAAAAGAAGGAATAATTTATTCATCTTTTTTTTAATTTTTTTCAAAGAATAGTGCAATCTCGAATAGTTTTTACAAAGTTGCTGAGGGAAATAAAAATTGTGTCGCAGCCGCGAACGTATTCACTGGCAGTTGGTTTAACTGTTGTAGTTCTTTGCAAAACATGAAACAATAAAACGCGACAAGGCAAAAACAAACAAAATGTGTACGTATAAGGCATAAAATGGTTTCATCATTGCTGCTGTGATTAAGCATAATTTCTTTCCTCCATTCGAGTGCGTTTACCTCAAGGCAGCGATTGTTGTAGGCGAAGCAAAGAAGAATTGAATTAGGAAATATAATTTTTTCAATACCTAATAAAAAGTAAAATTACGTGGCTTTGACAAAGTTTGACATAGAAATACTTTCGGCCGACGAGTGAAAAAGAAAAGTCATGCAGCTCGGCACAATCAATTTGTAATTTCATCGCTGACGCATAATGAAGAAGCAACTTCTTGAATGAACACATTAAGAGTACGAACAATTGAGAACAATTATGGTCAAATGTTGTCATTGTTGTTTAATAAGCGGTGTCACTTAATTGTGTTCTTAATGCGACATTCTCACCCGGGAATTTAACGAACAAACGCATTTGTTCTTTTGTTTCATTGTTTCAATATGAAACATGACATTTTCAACAGATTTGCTTCGAGTCATTTTTAAACATTTTAAATTTAAATTACATATTATCAATAATTTCTCTCGACTATAGCAGAAAACTTATTAATTAATTAAAATTTCTATCCGGTCTACTAAATTTATCCAATCTAAGAATCGTATCATTTGTGCCTGCTTTATACAATTTTATAACAGTATTACGATCTTTAACACTATTATTATATGCGACTTCGCAGGTATTATGACTATTTATTGAAATGCAGCTAACTGTAAATGCGACTGCGGCTTGAAATAATTCTTGCAAATGATAACACTAAGTAAACAACAGTCACGGTGAGAAAATGTCTTATGAACCACATCATAAGCTTATTTATAAAACTTTATGTTAATTAAATAAATAATAACAATACGATTTATTTATGAACACGTTAAAGTCGGCTTAATTAATATTTTTATTGCGCTACATTAACCATAATGTAAATTCTTTATTTTTACGTATATCAACAAACATTTAGATATCATTCAGTATCATCAAGAATTTTATTATTTATCTATCCATCCTTGACTTCAGTTGAATACTTCTTTGAAATGAGAGTTCTTTAGAACGTTTACCGAATTCTTTGAATAGTTTACTGTAATAAATCAATATCACAGGCGGCAATTTGCATTTTATTGTTAGTACAAGAATAACACAGAATGCAGAAATATAAACTGCAATTGCAATTGGATAACTAACCACAACACGTTACAATGCACAAGTAATATTCAACTAGCGTTCAATTATGCTTGAATGGGTTGTGTTCGCATTTATTTTCTATAATAATAAAGAGGAAATTCAATATTCTCAATAAAGCTGATTGGTTCCGCGTGAAATTATGCAACGCTTTTAGTACGTATTCGAGTTGATGATTGGCAGTCGTAATAGCAAATTGGGGCCGAAAAATAGGAAACATCCGTGAGAAATCATTCGAATACGACTAATTGGTGAATGCCCCCTGTTTTACTTTATCACTAGTTTATGTGTGCTCATCGTCGCGTTTAGCAAAGCATGAATAATTAAACGTCGATAACTGTACACAACACGTAATATTGCAGTAATTAGATGATCATGATGTGGGGAGCAAGGCATGCGTGTATTTTCGATGTGGAAAAATTGCTCATAAGCGATGGCTATCGTGCGCGAATAGCCGTTGATTATTTATTCATTAGTAAGTTATCCGTGATACAAACGCACTTTCTGGAAAAATTGTGGAAGCCGCGCTCAAAATGAAAGACATTAGTAACATAACGGTTCTCGCTGTTTCGAATGTAGGCACACGTTTTAAGTTTGCAAATTGTTTACGCTTTGATTTGCGAATTGCAATTTCTGCATGTCCAATATGCGCCGTCATCGTTTCCATTATTAATATAATTAATTCGCAAGATGGGCGAATGGGATGACTGTAACACGAATTTATTGAGTAATATTTAATTGAATTATTGCATTATACGCCAGCTGCAGTAAAATTATAATTAATATTTTAATAGTGTGTTGCAATAGCCAACTAATATTGCAACAATTGGCTTCACAGAAGTGTTTCAACTTCTCAGAAGTTCTTAAATTCGAATCACAATAGAAGATCGAAATTTATTCTCTTATTCCAAATTGGGTCGTGTTTTGTGCCAAGTGTTTAACAATATACGAACGAATGACTAAAATTAAAAGCAGATACAATAAGAATATATTAATATTTTCTATTCTGGAGCACACGTCTTAACGGTGAGCATGCACTTCATGCATTTCCTAATGAAATCGGAGTGATTAGCATGTTGAAAGAAGGAAGAAGCTATTCATTAAATTATTTTTCACAGTTATTAAGCCGATGCGCACGACGCCCATGCGTTCAAGAGCGGCGCGACCGTAAAGCACGCGCGGAACGCGTAGGATGATAATGGTCTTCAACTTCTTCAACAATGCATTCGCCCGTTTGTTGTTATTGTTTATCAACTGCGTGTCGGCGGATAGATTTACACATCAGCATCTCTAAACCCCGGGCGCGTTGTTGTTGTTATTGCGGGTCAGTCACTCTTTTTCTGCAACGAGCGCACCTTCTCCCAATGATTATGATTTCGAACTATGTACGGTTCTATCCTCGCCATCAGCGAGGAGTTCACACTCCTTACAGGCGGTGTGTGCGCGATGGTCTCGGTTCTTGGCTGTTAGTCCGTTCTTGGATCTAGTGTGTGATACAAGTCCAAGTTACTTAACAACATTTTGATCGTTAACTTTTTTTGCAAGAAACGTTGGCAAATTTAAATGATTTTCAACTTTAATTAAGTGAATTGTGCATCTTTACAATGCACGTTTTCGAAATTCAACAATTGGATTACGTACGTAACGAAGTAATTTTTCTTGTTCTTTTAACAATTAACACATGTGGATATCTAGTTTGAATTAAGTTGCAAAAAATTGATTGGAATAAAGTTTATTTTATTTGACATAGGATGAGGCTGATGGATTTGCAAATGGAACAGCCGGAGGCGGAAACGTGGAGACGGCATTTCGCAAATTGGCGAAGAACTGCACCGGGTTCTGTGTGTGGCGCGTTGAGAACATGAATGTAATCACACTTCCCAAAGATGCGTACAGTACATTTTACGACACTGAATCGTACATTGTTTATGCAGCCTCCGTCGCCGGTACTCCAGCCAACGTTGATACCGTGGTAAGACCTATAATTCAGATAATTTCACCAATTTTCTCCGAGGTCGTAAAACAATGCAGAAAACAATACACGTTCAATCGACTTGAACTACAGATCAGTGTAGCATGATGCTTGCTACACTATTATTACGCTCGTTTAATTACGGTCTACGTACAAAAGTGCTAAATACAATCAGTAATGCAATTGTCTTTAATAGGTAATTAGCACCTTTCCTCGACATGTTTAATTACTGAGGAATCTACGTAATAAATGATATTTGTACAACGAAGTTTGATTAATGTTACTGGATGACGTAGAGGAAATTAAAATAGTTTCTTTAATTGTGTGAATTTCAGTCCAGAGAAGTAAAAACTCCAACAGAAATTCACATACATTTCTGGCTTGGCGCAAGTACCACAGCGGATAAGAGTGGTGTTGCAGCGTATAAGACGGTTGAACTGGATGGTTATCTTGGCGGAAATGCAATTCAACATCGCGAAACACAGGGCAATGAAAGTCCGCGTTTTAAAAGTTACTTTCGCAATGGGATTAGGTAGTTAAACAGTTTATTATAATTTTACACCCACAGATTATGCCATTTGTTTCTATTGTTGTTAAAGAATTCTCAAAGGATCCAACAGTTTATCAAAGGAAATGATTAAACCTCAAGCGCGTTTATATAAGGTGAAAGGTAGTCGTATACCAATCTTAACACAACTACCTTCAATATCTTGGAGCCACTTTAACAGCGGAGACGTCTTCATAATTCAAACGGATTCTATAATTTTTATTTGGCTTGGTCGCGCAGCTTCGTCAATGGAAAAACTTCATAGTGCTAAGGTTTGAGTATTTAACATTGTGACTTTAAACTAAGTTCATAATTAATAGGTTGCGACAACTTTAAAAAGTGAAACAGGCATCGGCAAAATAACTTTTATTGAAGATGGATACGAGCAAACTTTGACTGCAGAAGAAAAGTCAGAATTGCAAAATTATTTGCCGTTGGACAAGCGGCATGTAATGCCTCCTGATGTAGATGTTAATGAAGATGAAAAAGGTTTTAAAGTACATTTGAAACTATACAGATGCTCTGATAATAACGGCAAATATCGCGTCACTGAAATTAAGACCGGTCCTCTTATTCAAACTGATTTAGATTGCGATGTAAGTCTGAATATGGAAATCGGTTATATTTGTAATTAATGTGATATAACTTTAGGATGTATTTATCATTGATAACGGCACAAGTGGTATTTGGGTATGGGTGGGAAAACGCGCAAGTGAAAAAGAGCGCATTGAGGCAATGCGCAATGCGCGCGGTTTTGTTAAAAAGAAGAAATATCCCAACAACACGAATGTGACGCGCGTGATCGATGGTGCAGAGTCTTTGGAATTTAAAATGCTCTTTCATTACTGGAAAGATGACTCTAATCCAAAAGCCAACACAGTTGCAGTTGGTAAGCGCGCAATCACGAAGTTCGACGCTCTAACCATGGAGGAAAGACCTTCCTTAGCTGCGGAGACGCAACTTGTTGATGATGGTTCTGGACAAATTAAAGTCTGGCGTATTATGAACGATGAAGCTATTGAAATAGCGAAGGAAAAGCATGGCCAGTTTTTCTCCGGTGACTGCTACATCATTTGGTATAATTATGAAAGT
Source organism: Anaulacaspis nigra (assembly GCA_030264675.1). Lineage (NCBI taxonomy): Eukaryota > Metazoa > Arthropoda > Insecta > Coleoptera > Staphylinidae > Anaulacaspis > Anaulacaspis nigra. Next base: position 71,033 of record JARJDV010000753.1, on the reverse strand, counting down.
ACAGCAAACAGAAACATCGTATTTTATTGGATTGTAATGGTTTACAATCATATTATTTACCTTAATACTAAACTCTCTTTTATTAGGGATTAAGCGCGAAAAAGAAGGAAATTGAAAACGTGGAATCTAAAGTTTCCGAAATGGATGCGCAACTTGAAAATACTGGAGTGCAAATTCGCGTTTGTCAAGGAAAAGAACCTGCACAATTTTTACAATTATTTAAAGGAAAAATGATCATTTACAAGGGAAACGGCACTGATTATGATGGTAAAATAATTTTTTCTTATTTTACAAATATTTAATTATTGATTATTGTCTAGAGAGCGGAAGAAATTTAAAGCACCCATCCAACTATCTCTTACAAGTGGAAGGTTCATCTTCGTACAGCAGTAAAGCAACGCAAGTATCTTATAAGTCAACTTCATTAAATTCAAATTATTGCTTCGTGCTCAAGAAAGCACGGCATTATTATATTTGGTGCGGAAGCGCGTCAACTGGTGATCAGCGCGAGATGGCAAAGCACTTTACCGGCAGAGATTTTGAAATTATTCTTGAAGGTATATAATTATTTACCGAAATTAAAGAGATTCGTCATATTCTTTTCTATATTGCAAAGGTAAAGAAACGAAAGAGTTCTGGGATCTACTAGGAGGAAAAGCGCCGTATACCACTGCGAAATTAATTACGGATTACGCGTATCGAAAGCCTGTAAGATTGTTTCACTGTTCCACAAAAGCCAATTGCTTTAAAGGTAAATCTTAAATAAATAATTATGATCATACGCTACTCTTACCTCTGTTCCAGCTGATGAAATATTTAATTTCACGCAATCTGATTTAATACCTGAAGATATTATGCTGCTCGACGCACACGAAATAATATTTATTTGGATAGGTAAATTATGGGGTAAAACAAGTGTGCAAAGTTGCGAAAATCTTGCCAAAGAATATATTAAAACAGGTATTAGAAATTTTAAATTCTTAATACTTTATTACATATTGTAATTCAATATAGATCCATCGGGAAAAGATCCAAACACCGCTATTGTAATTTTACGGCAACATAATGAATTGCCAACTTTCACTGGATTTTTTACAAATTGGAATCACAAATTCTGGAAAGACTATAAACCGTTTGAGGAAATTAGGCACGGTTTACAAGGTGGAGCAGCGCGTAAAGTTAAACAAGTAACAAATCACGCACAGGCAAGTATTTTCGATAAGTATGACAAGTACCCAATTACGGTCCTCAAAGGACCCTCTGATAAACTGCCAGCTCGAGTAGATCCTTTAGTAAAAGAACTTCATTTGACCCATGACGACTTTGTCTATGTATTCAAAATGCAGTATAAAGAGTTTGAAGAACTGCCTCGATGGAAACAGCAAGAATTGAAAAAGAAGGTCGGATTATTTTAATTAACTTTAAATTAGATATCAAATCGTCATATAATATTACAAGCCATTAATGAGTTATAAATGCTTTTTTCACGTCAATTGCAAAGCATAAAACTTTCTGGTGCTGGACAATGTAGTCGTTTATATGAAAGATATTATTATTAAAAACCATGTATATGAAATGCACTTGTTTAATCATCATAAAATATTTACAGTCATTTGATTGTTTCGAACCCTCATTATTCATCAAACTATCTACTACAATTTAAGTTTACAAATAGTTGTTTCGTGTAGCAATAATATATGGAGCATCCGTGAAATGTATAACGTTGTAGGATGACGTCTAATGCATTAATTGATTGATGATGCATTTATCGTGACGTTATGTCATATCACGTAAGGCACACACGATCGTATAATGTACACAGCTCAATTATTTATTATTAGGCATGTTTGATTAATCCCTTCAATACTTCTACAAAATCAATCAATCAGAAAAACATTAAAAAGTATAGTAATAAAGAATTTATACACAAAAACACAATTTAACAACAAATTTCTTTGATTCTCGTTTGATAACACACGCACTCATGTGTGGTTCAATTTTCAATATACGTTTAATCTTTTATTCAATTACATTAACGGAATGTTCGCTTCAATTGAATGACTACTCAATTGAAGTAAGGACTATTTGAGGTACAACGTTTCTTATTCGATGTCGCAATTTTAATCATCACTACTAGTCAATCATACTTCTTGAGTTGGCATTTTTGTTTCTTTACTTCTATCACTAATTTTAAATACTGCAGTCTAGCAAACTTCTACATTTGTTTCGTTTCTTAGGACGTATGAATAGTAAGTAATATGTAGTTAGAGCAACGATTTAAACTTTTAGTAAGTTTGATGTGTTTTTCGATTTTCGTAATCATACAATACATAATTAAAGAAGCTATATTATATACCCTTTTGAATCGGTTAAGTATTTAAGGCATAATTGAGCAGAACACGCTTACTCATATTATTTGTAACGCTTTTGTCATTCAGTATAACATCAACAACTTCTCACAGCTCAAATAGATAATAAGTATCACTTAATATAATTAATTTGTAATGGCCAGCATTCAAACGGTAGCCGTGCGCCTGTCTATTTGTTATTCATCGAAGAGTTTGCCGGCAAAGTGGCGGATCGCTGCTGTACATTCAAGTATGGCTTTAGTGATAATCTTGTCGACTCCCTAGTATGATGTACAAGATGAAATAAGTCTCACATTTGAAATATATCGGAATAATATAAAATTATTCTAGTAGCCCCGAATAGCGATGGCTCTTTAGAATGCAAACCACTACGAAACCAATAAATGCATGCGGTGCAGAAATAAAATTACCTTTAAATATATAGCATTTAATGTAGATCAATAACTAAATATCCAAAAAAAAGAAGCCACAAATAATGAAGCAAGCATGCAATAATAGAAAACTAAGCATTGAATCAATTTATAAATAAATATACACAATGCGCGATCAAAAATAAATTAAGTAAACTCCATTTAAAAACAGTTTATAAAGCAAGCGTAAACGTAAATATTACCTTGGTGAGACTTTCGCTGAGTCTATGGCATTGGAATTGTTAGCTTTGTATCCACACTTCTGAATTTTCTTACTAAGTCTATTAACCCATAGTTTTTGTTCCTCAATTGATGGTGCTAATAATAAGAGTTCTTTGGCATAACTAGGATCATAATGTAGTTTGCACGGCGCGACGTCTTCTTTTCGATCCAAATGATCTTTATGAATTTTTACTCGACATCCTGAAAGGTTTAACGTAAATACGATAAAAAGATTTCATATTTTAAATACTTACGCCTGCATTCTAAAGCTGGAGGTGGTCGGAACATATGCCATATTGGCTTAGGACAGAGTTCACATGTTGTGGGCATGTGATATGAAATGTGTAAGAATTCATGGCCCTTGTGCGTTATCGCTCCTGGTTTGTCATCCCCTTTTATCGAACTAATATCCAGAGAGTTGCCCTGCTCATCAGTTTTTCTCGCTTCACCTTCACCCGCATATAGCAGCTGAAATATCCGTGGGATATCTTTGGAATCAGCACGAATAACATCACCTTGAGTAACCGATCGCACATGGAATACTTTGCTGTAACAAAATACCAGTAAAGTTAAGTAGATCAAGCTCAATTATAACAAGACTCACCATAAATCTAACACGATAACAGGATCTGTGTTTTGTTTATCATTTTCGGAATTATAAAATATTACTTTTTTACTCGACACTACTACGAACTGCTTCTTCCATCCATGACGTCTAATATTCTGCTTGTTTGGAATTGATAACCACCCTTCGAACATTGCATCAATATTAATATCTTCATCAGCAGAACTCAATGATGCTGTTTCGCTATTGAATGATGTTAATTTTAATGACAATTGTTCTATCTCTGCATCTTTGCTATCCAACTCCATTTGCAAACGCTGCTTCAGTAAAGTCTCTTCGTGTAGGACACTTTGCAATTCTTGAATAGTTTTTAATTGTTGAGCACATTGTGAAGTAAACTTTTCCTTTTCTTGTGTCATTTCTTGTTGCAACTTCTTAAGATCCTTCTCTTTACGCCGCAAATCAGCATTCGATACTTTCGTCTTGCTCTTAGTGTCCTTATTGAAATCTTTTCTGTTCATAATTTCGTGTAATTTATTAACAGCTTGATGTTTCAACATAGACTCCGTATGAAGTCGCGCCTGCAACTTCTCATTCTCCTCGCGGTTGTCTTCAACCACCTTCAAATCCTCTTGAAGCTTGATGACTCGCCTATTTAGTTCGTCTTTTTCTTTGCTTAAGTGTTCATAGCTCTTCTTAGCCTCCTGCTCACGATCCTTAGATGCATTAATTGCGGCATCCTTCGAATTCAATTCATTACGATGTTTAGTTTGTAGGTCCTTCAATTCTAATTCCTTCATTGTCTTCTCCTTTTCTAAATCAGCTACTGTTTCCTCCGCAATAGAACGTGCCAGCGTTTCGGAATCTGCACGAGCAATAGCAAGTTGGCATTGTAGCTTCAACGAAGCACGCTCTTCTTCATATTCTTTATCCTGGCGCATCTTCTCTTCCAATTCTTCTTTAAGCTCCTGTGTTTGCGTTTTATACAGAGTGGAAAAGTACTGCTCAGTTTCCAAGTTATCTTGCAATTCTTTAATTTGGAATTGCTCAATCGACCATTCGCGTTTCACTTTATAGAGTTCTTCTTCGACTGCTTTTTTGACCTCTTGAAGATGGGTCATTTCTTTCAACAACTGCGATTCCTTAGCACGCAATTGTGCAGCATCTGAGAGAGCGGTGCCCAATTCCGATTGTAACGATGTTTTCTTTAATTGTTCTTGATCGATTTGACTCTGAAGCGCCTGCACCTTTTCAACCTCTTGTCTGTGTTCACCCTCAAGTTTCTGTAAGCGTTGTTGAATTTGCCTGTAGTCCACTGATAGCATTGATATTTGACGCTCCTTTTCTTGTGAATTCAAGTCTGCCTGCTGACGAGCGCACTTCTCTTCGTTCAATTTAGTTTGTAGAGCTAAACAAGAAGAAATCATTTAATAGAAAACCTTTTATTGTGAACAGTCATTATATGCTAATGTCAAAATACCTATAGTTATTTTTTCCACGAGCACTAATGAAATTCATGGGATGTATTAGTTGTACATAAACATTTTGAATGAAAAAGTAAAAACACAAAAGCCTACCTTTCACAACTTCTAAATTAGCTTCCTCCTTATTCATCATCTTGCTCTTTGTAGTTTCCTCGTGCGCTTTAACTTCTTGTTGATATCGATTTTGTGAAGTTTTCACTTCAAGTTTAAGGGTCGCACACTCTTTCTCCAAAGAAGAGATTCGCTCAGTCAAATGTAAATTATCCATAGACACCATATTTTCTCTTGATTTCAGTCGTTCAATTTCGATGTTTAGGCTTTGGACTTTATTCTCCAACAGGACTTGTTGATCACTCGCAAGCGACCTAGAATTTTTTTCTTGCGTTAGCTGCCCTTGTAGTGTCGCTACTTCAGATTGTAAATTATCTCTTTGTAATTGAATATTTTGCAATAGCGTTTGATAATCAGTTGCAAGCTGTTCGGAAGTACTTTTCGCCATTGTCAATTCGGCAGCTTGTTTGCGTAGCCTTTGACAATTTTCGGTCTCAGCTTTGAGCTTATCTTGAAATTCAGCTATTTGTTTCTCCAGCGTGCTGATTTTCTCGTTATACTGTTGATTATTGTTCATCTCTCGCATACGCTTATTCTGCTCGTTCTCCAAACGTTTCTTAAAGTCGGTGAGCAGTTTATCCGTTTTCTTACGCAACTCCGCTTCATTATCAGCCTTGCGCATTAATTCTTTGCGTGAATGCTCCAGCATTTTAACTTCTTTTTCATAACGTGCTGCTTCCGATTCACGAATCTCGGATTCTCGTTGAGCTAAATTATCGATTTGAGCAATTAATATGTGCTGTTTCTCTTCTAAGAACTGATTATTCTGACGCTCTTCTTCTAACTGCGCTTCCAGTTTCTGCACTTGAGCGTTAACGTCATTAGGCACATGATTACTATCAACTGCATCGACCTTATTACTAACAGATAGAAGCTGATAGTCAGAAGCGTAAGTAAATCCAATAAAAGGCAGGTGATTGCCGACAAATGTATTAGGCACTGGGAAGACTTCTTCGGGGCTTTCATCTTTCTCATAATCATCAAAATTGCTTGTGTCATCGTCTCCCGTCAATTCCGGTACTACGGGTGGAACGGACTCGCGTAAATTATCAAACGTCCATTGATCGTTTACAAAGAATGGATGATTTTTTATTTCGTCGACATTGTTTCGCCCTGAAAGTAAAAAAGTTTTTAATTGCAATGCGCTCTATGTATTCAACACAAAGTATTCACAGTTTATTTAAAGCGCAATTTATCGGCAGAAAATGACTCGTCGCACTTGCAACGTGGGCGAGTTTGACGCCATGCAAAATACATAAACATGAAAATAAATTATCATCACGCACCTAATCGTTTCGTTCTATCACATAAAAGTCCTTGGATCAGCGATTTTGCATCCTTCGATATTTCCACCTCAGGTGGAAACGTCAGATTATTTTCGTGATACATAATCTTATTGTAAGTACCCAGTAAGCTGTCTGCGTAGAATGGCGTTTCGCCAACAAGCATTTCATAGACGAATATACCCACTGACCACCAATCGCATTCACGACCATAGATACCTTTGCCATGGCTCTGCAGAACTTCGGGTGAGATGTAGTCAGGCGTACCGACAACATTTGTCGAACGCACCAAACCATCTTCATCCATTCGCATACAAGTGCCGAAATCGGCCAGCTTTAAGTGACCATGTTTATCCAAAAGCATATTATCAGGTTTTACATCCCGATGAACGAACCCCATAGTGTGAATGATATCCAACGCAAGAACCACTTCCATAGTGTAAAACTTCGCCCATTTCTCGGGTATTTCGTAATTTGACATCAAATTAACGATGTCACCGCCTGGCATGTAATCCATGACCATGTATAGATTTTTGGCATCTTGAAACGCAAAATGTAGTTGGACAATCCACTCAGAGCGTGCATGTGCCATGATATGACGTTCCTCCCAAAAGAACGCCGAGTCAGAGCGTTTGATAAGGTCCGCTTTACTTAGTCGTTTCATGGCATAAACTTTGTTGGTGCTCCGGTGTCTTACCAGCTGCACCTTGCCAAACGCTCCACGGCCAATGACTTTAATATGCTCGTAGTCATCGGTCTTCATACGCAAATTGATGATGTCCGATGCGAATGAATCATCTGCGAACGTATCAAATGCAAATATCATCACTCCAAACACCTGCTATTGTAATGCTTACATCTATTCGTGTACACCTCTACATTCTTGAGTTTCCGTATACTTGGATGATCACAATCTGTATAGAGAGCTTGCACTGTATCCAGTAATGAGTCAATGTTTCCAATACTGCGTGGATCTTGTATCCGTTCTTCTAGCACTCGTAGACGTCGCCGTCGATCTTCGTCGTGTATTTTCTCCATTTTCTCCACCTTCGTATGATTATTATACATCGGAGAACTACCACTCCTATTCCTACACGTCTAATTATAACAAAAATATATTTAGCGGAAAATTATCTGCAAGAAACCAAACATACCAAGCATTAGATGCAAGTTAGTTAAGTCATCTTCATGTAAATGAGCCCCAGCTTGTATAAATATTTGCCAAATCACTCAATGTGTACAATAACTATTCGCTCTCTCTGTACTTTGCTTATAAAGTTTAATTCACACAAAATACTAGTGCACCAAAATGAGATTAATTTACATTACAATCAGTACTAGTTAATCCATGATATGTAGACTTTTTGCACTCATTTATATCAATTAACCAACACAATTCGATGAATTGATAACCACACTATCGGTGCATTTATTAAACTCATACATTATAATATATTTAATGCAAAATCGGTGTAATATAGTAATTCCTCGAGAGTAATATCTGTCAGTTGATAACTCAAGTAGGAACTTTGATAAATAAAAATAGATGCACTACAATCACTTACCGCTACATGCCACAAATGTAAAACAATGAATCAATTGCAGAACTTTAACCGACCAAACACTAAATAACATTCATTATATATTACTAAATGCCGAAAACTAACAAAAAAATTATTTACTTTTAGCTGTAGCAGCCATCTTACTTGATTCACCATCAGGCTGACGGGTTATACGCATGCGCCGCCTGCCTGCAGTCCTGAATAGGCCACCAAGTTTACAAATATTCCGAAACATGATATCTGCGTTAAATAACCTATAATGTTATTATTGTTGTGTACTTTTTTGTAAATTTTAAATTTTACGTAAAATGCCCCCAAAGAAGGGCGCTGCAAAACCGGCGAAAGGTGGAAAGAGCGATGATAGCGCTGAAAAAGGTATTGAAACAAGTTAATTAAATCATTCATAAAAGTACAACTTTCATAATCAACTTTCATCTTCAAAACTCATTTACAATTACGTTTTTGTGAAACAGGTGGTAAGGACAAAAAAGGCGGTACAGCAGTAAAAGTACGCCATATTCTGTGCGAAAAACAGGGCAAATGCCTTGAGGCTTTAGAAAAGCTTAAAGCTGGACAAAAGTTTAATGAAGTAGCTGCTACATATAGTGAAGATAAGGCTCGATCTGGGGGTGATTTAGGTTGGATGACTAGGGGTTCAATGGTTGGCCCCTTTCAGGAAGCTGCTTTTGCACTGCCTGTATCCTCACTTGGTAATCCAGTTTATACAGATCCTCCAGTTAAGACTAAGTTTGGATATCATATTATAATGGTAGAGGGTAAAAAATAAATTAATATGTTTATATTCTTATTACTTATAATAGCATCTGAATTTATTTCCCATTATCCATATGACCCTCAAGAACAAAATTACCTTATTGATTTTCACCAAAGTGAAAGCAAAACAATTGGAAATTAAATGTGATAGTCAATTGTTTAATATTCATTATGTCAATATTAATGAGGTTCTTGTTGTTTAATACGCTACATAAAACATTACATTAATGCGTTATTATAAATCATTAAGGTTTTAAATGGAAGGCATTAAAATGTCTTTATGGTATGGAAAATATATTATAAATTTAATGCTCATGCAACCTTGACCTGGTGCATCTTCTTGTTGCATATTACACAATTGCCATTTGCACATTATAGTTGCAGATTGCAACAATAGATCATTAGCGGTTAGCGCAAGTGAATTTAAATCAATAATCAAGGCGCAGCAGTATTCGTTAAATGTTATTTATTTTTGTACAATTAACATTTCACGTAAATAGATGTGTAAAACTACAATAAATAATATTTTACGTTTACGCATTATCAGTCGATTTCAGCTTTCATTAGGAAAAATGTTGAATATTCGATTGCAAATCCAGCATGATTTGGTATTGGAGAGTATGTTGTGCTTTGAAATGCGTGTTGCTTAGATTCTCAATTCAGGATTCGTGTAGCGAACGTATTTGAGTAAATCCTCATTTTCTTCACACACGAACGGCTTGCGATGATGGCAAGCAACATCATGCCAGTTGACTCCATCCTTATAGAACTGATTCAAAACGGCCAAGCAGTTTTCGCTTGCACCTCCTTGCTGAGCCTCACGGTTATCCGGTTGGGGTTTACCAATGCCGCCGTTTTCGGACCAGTCATTTTGTTGCCTGTTGGTGGTTGGTGCCAACTTTTGCAAAACTGCAGTCCAGAACCAGCCGTTGATTGGGATAGGTTGCAAGTCTGGGCGATCACAGCCCTTGAAGTCACAGAGACGTCCAGAGGTCCAGATGTATTTCACCTGTAAATGTGAAAGTTTTCTTCAATTAGATAAATGTCAGGCTTCGTTTAGCGTAAACGCCGTGACAAGCGCGCATAAATTAATAGTCGCGCGAAAGTTCAAGAAAAGTAGGTAAAGCACGCGCAAACTTTTATTAGACGACTCATTAGACGTGGGCGCACAACTTACGTTCTCTTGAACAATTCTTTGCTTGATCCATTCGTTTTCAGCGGACGTTTCCAAAGAAACCAGATCCATGCAACGTTGTCTGCAATAGTTGCGGCCACCCAACCAATCCTCTTCAACGCCCTTTAGTGCTGGTTCCCTCCAGCTGAAGAGGTAGCCTTTGCCTGTGCAAAAATAATAAACAAATAAAATGTAAGTAAACGAAATTATAGAGCAACTTTATATTAATTTTCTATTTTTTTATGTGAAACATACCATCGGGAGTACGCTCATGAATGGCTCTTTGCGCGCAGAGTGCTGGTACTGGTGGCTCAAGAATTCTTCCACCGGGGAATTGCGCAGCAGCAAGGCCGATAACGGCAACGGCGATAACGAAGAAGATCGTCTTCATTGTTGCGAACGGGTCGTCGAGCTCTGTGAGTTGAACGCTTTAACTCGGACGAGCTGAGTATGTAGTACCTGAAGACTGCCATCGGGTATTTATACGAAGGTGGGGTTCGGTGCCGCCTGAAGAAAGAGAAGAGCATACATACATGAGTGCGTGGTAATTACAGATACGGGATAGGTATCTCACCTTGAACTCTAATGATTCCTCGTAAGTCCACTGCGCACTGCGCATAGCAATGGGTGAGTGAAAGCTGTTTAGACAATTAAAAAGGCATAAACTGCATAATGACAATGCCAAAATTTTTAATGTCGTTGCTAATTGCTGGCCCTCACCGTCCCAAATTCGCATCCTAATCACTGATGTCATACGCGTGCGCGATGACAATGGGCTGATCGAGGACTCATCGGAAAGGCGGGTATCGCAAAAATTTCTATGTCACTTTCTCTACGCGCAGTGCAAGAATCCGAAATCAATTTAGTTTACCATATCACGAGCGTCTTCGAACAACGTGCGTTGACGCCGCAATGTATTGTAAACAAAACCACTTTCTTTGACCTTGCTGACGACTATCGCAAGAAGTCTTCCTCACGTGGGCCACATACGCATTCGTTGCGGTCAAAATTCATATCCAATGCGTACAATGAGCACAATACGTACGCATATCGTAGCATTAGCCGTAAATGGGTCTACAAACAACCTCTTAACGATAATGGCAGGCGAAAAGTGTTATTAGGAAAAATATTTGCGTGTCATTTACCTAACAAAAATCGTTATTATCCATGTCTCACTCGCAAAGCGCATGAAAGACTGGTTTTATTCAAATTCCCGCTGTTATTCCGATGAATTCAATAAATCCGTCTTGTCCATTTGTTAATGAGCATTACGATTTGTTTAAACAAGAGAGAGTTGTGTAATAATTATGCTACTGCACGATAGTGATAATATGTAATGTACATAATAATTTTTAAAGCGAGTGCTAATATTGATCCGTTATGCGGCTAATTTTTCAATTTCTCTTTCCAAATATTCTTTTATACTCTTTAAGAAATTATTCCAGTTAAATTTTGTTTTTAAATCTTTAAATATTACTACTTTTGCATTCTGTTTGCAAAAAAGTTTAAATAAGAAAAAGTAAATTTTAATAGTTATCTAGGAATATTTTTCATTATAGCAAGCTATTATAATTAGAAAACCTTAATTTCATAACTATCATAATTTGAAAAAACACAATCAAACGGGTACTGAAATTTTAATCATTCGTTCAGATCTAAATTGATTTTAAATCAATCTTAAATTCTTGGAAAGATTTAGTTTTAAAACAATCTGGGCGCCCTCTGATGAACTATGAGGAAATTAACAGGTCAAACAAAAATAATCGTTGAAACATAACCCATAATTTCAGTCTGGTTAGTAAAACAGTTGTATCTAATTTTTAACGGTCTTGTATTAAAAGTTATTATTTATTTATGTGTTATATAAGTGTAGTGTGGTGACCTATTTTACGCGACGAATGGTATAGTGGTTTAACTTGGTATTGAACGATGTATTATACGTATTCTTCAACGATTACCTTTAGTGGCAATGAATAGTTAATGTACCTGTATTTTGGACAGTATATTGCCTTTAAACATAGTCTGTATTAGAACGATGTCAATAAATGTTACTGTTACTGGAAACCCAGTGCAGATAACTAGAGGGAAAATGGTAACCAGTGTTCCTAACGAGTTTGACAAACGGCGAAAGATTCGACTACAACAGGTATGCGTTAGTTACACAACTCTCATGCTTATATTATAATTAATACTAAAATAGGTGCGAAGCCAAGCTAAAGAAGTGGCTGCAAATGTAAGAAAGAAGGTGAAATCATTTAAGGATAAGAAGCAAAATGAATTTGAAGCTAAGAATCAAGGCAGACTCAAGCAATTACAAAATCAAAAGATTGCTCAACTTCAGAATCAATATGATAATGGTCTTGCTGATATTGGATCTGCTCATCATTATGCTGCTATTGATGAACAAGCTGAGGATGAATATATTGCTAAGCAACAGGAGAATGCTTTGAGAGCAAAGCTAAGAGGCAAGCAATCTGAGGCTCTACTACAAGTGCAGAAAAATGAAGCTAGTTTAAAGAAAGCTATTCCAATACAAACCCGTCAGTTTTCAAGGGAAATTGAAAATGTTAGATCAGCAATGGTTGTGAAACAAGCAAGTAACAAAAAACATGTGTCTAGAAAGAAAGCTAAAGATCAATTAATTGTGACTGAGAACAAAACTATTTCACTTGAAAATGAGAGCAAGGTTGAACCAGTACCTGCAAACACACTTGGAACAGAAAGTGGGTCCACAAAAAGCAGTAATCTAAAATCAGCCCATAGTTCACCTACCAGAGATAAACAAGTAAGTCCTGCACATAAGACGTCATCAAGACTAAATGATGCTGCTGTGATGACTGATAACACATCAATGAATATTGAAAATATTGCCAGCGAACACGTTGAGCATAATCGCATGCGTGTTGGAAGGAGCCCTACTAGTAAGTAAATATCACATCTACCAACTATTATCATTTAAAGTAGTAATTTCAGAATCAACCCAATTGCAAGAGTGTCTTAATTCCTCAGATATTGACATAGTTGTTAAACCTGCTGAAACAAGAATATCAGATAGGATACGAAGTCGCATTCTAACAAATCAACTGCCAAATATATCAGAAGATCCAGTGATTAGCAGTAGCTCATCAAATGATAGTGCGCCACGAAATTCGCATCCACATCAGGCGCTATTAAATGCTAAGCATGGTCTTACTCATTATAATGTGCCTGGTGTTAATATACCAGCGCGAAATGGTTACAACGAAGCATGTCCCTATTGCCTTTCTTCACAAACACCGCACCAGCCCTCTTGCCAAATTCATAACTATGGGCCGGTTCAAAACATGGAACGCAATGCACCCATGAAAGAATGTAGTATACCTGCAGGTTCAGCATGTCCGAAATTATCAAAATTTAGTACTCAATGCATCGATATTCCTCCTAAGCCCACTGTAGCGATTCCACGCACAGCTTATTTACCTCAGTATTCACAGCAAGATGTTAATTCTACTTCAGAGTATAGAAAAGTAAAAAACGTGACCAGGAACAGGCGTTTTACACAGGATTATGTTGTGGATAGATCACGCATTGAACGAATAGACCCCGAGGATTTAATTTACCATCACGACTCAGATGAAAGCGGGGCCCGTGTTGAAATTGCTGATATGCGAAAGAAGAAGGCCCAAGAACGTGGTAAGAGAGCAATGGCAAAAGAGCAAATTCACAACGATTATCAGGAGTTAATGAGAAAATTACCAATGTTACAAAAACAAGAACGACTTGCAAATTTGAATCCTTCCAAAGACCAATATCACATGAATGATGAACGTCGTAAAGAATTTGAGCAAATGAAACAGCAGGAGTTGGAACATGCATTCGAACGATTTGCCCCTGCGGCAATAACATTGCAACCTAAAGGAAGGAAGGAAGTCACGGTCCGTGAAAAACCATTTATAAGTTGTCAGTCCAAAAAAGAAAACTTTAAATCAATTGGTTCTTGGACTGAAGAAAATAAAGAAAATACTCAAGCGAATAAAAATGATAATGATTTAGCTGTTTTACTTCAAAAATTAAAAAATCAAAAAGAGGAACTATTAAAAGAAAAGAAACAGCTTCCACATGATAGTAATTTTTACAACCTAATTGATGAATTAGCTTTTGTCGCAAAGGGAGGAGAGATTAAGACAAGTGAGAATAAAACAGTCCAAACTAAAACAATTACAAGCCCTCAGAAGAAACGTCCAAAGGAAGTTATGCACAAAGCGGTGCGGGTTTTGCAAAATACAAGCACTCAAACGAGCCCTAAAATAATTCCTGATAAAAGTAGCTCTTCTGACTCTGCAGTTAAGCGCGCCCCTTCTCAGAAATCGACAGATAAATCAGAATCATTTAGCAACGCACATGCTGTTTGCAAATGCAGCGCAGATAAATTATGCGAAATCCTTATTAAGATTTGCGATAGCACTGGTACAACAGAACATCCGATTAAAGTAACTGCAAATAAAATCAGTAGGTCACCTCCTCAAACATCGCGTGAAGGAAGAATGAATCGTTTACAAGAGACTTTAAATCTAGAATCACCCTTAAAAAAGTCAAAATCATCAAGGGGAAATGCAAAACGTTCCCGCTCCGAATCGCCCAGAAAAACTCCAAGAAAACAGTCACCTTCTAAAGATGAACCAAGTGAAACAAAAAAAGGAAAAAAGCAGCCCACACCTACTGGTTTACCACAAGACCAAATTAAATCACCTCACCGAGATAAGGGACAAAAACGTTTGGATAGTGGAATACCTACTGTTGAACGTAATACTTGGAAGAAATATCTGTCTAGCAATAAACATACTGATGAAATGACTTCAAATACTTCCTATTTAAGTCCACCAGATTATGCCAAACCAACAATTAAAACATTCAAAGGAAACCTCGTTTACAAAAAAACGGATATCAAAGAAAATTTGAGGCCAGATTTATTAAGTTACATTAAAAGACTTCTAGAAATATCGAGAAATAAATTTGAAACAGTTACTGATAACATTAGTTCAGTCAGTGAATTTGGAACACCATCGTCGAGTGTAATCAATGCTGAAACAAATCGTCCAAAGTGCAATTGTAGGCCAAATGATTTGGATCGTACTGATAATTTATCACATTTACTGAAGCATGTAAATTTAACACAGGAAGACTTGAAAAATGCATTGAAAAGTGCTACCCCATCTTCAATTTCTAGTAGCAGGACGCGTTCACCAACAAATTCAAGTGGATCGTCAAGTACTCGAAAACAACCGGTGCGATTTAATATCGATGAGACTGATGGTACTTTAGATATAAGAGAAGAAATGGCAAGTCGGTTCACTAATTGGGCTGATATATGCCAACGACGTATTTGTAAACTCAGTAATATGATTGAGCAAGTGCGTCAGGAAAAGCAGCAAATACTAAGTCCAACAAATGAGGAATTTACAACTACGGCTGCAACAATAAATGAAGCAACGGAGTACTTAAATCTTCCTAGCTTTTCGGGATGGAGTACTTCAAATTCGAGCGCTGAACAACAACGGCAATTGACGGAGAAAATGTTAGATATTCGTCAGACCTCAACTAATTTTAGTCACGTGAAGGGAACAAATATTAACGATTTGCAACAATTATTAGCAACAGCCAAGGATCATCCAGACCTGGATGCTGATGTAGTTAAGCGTTATATGAAGTTAATCGAAGTGGAATTACAAACATCCCAAGAAAAAGCAACAAATAATGGAAAGATTGCAAGTGCTCCAATGCTTGATATTCCAAAATTACCCAAATTGCCAGCACAACAGTCGCAATTGCACTCAGTCGAACCAAAGCCTCGAAAACCCCCAATAACTCAGAATGCTTTACGCTTTAATGAAGTTGTTCATGAATTATCCGTTATTCCCGAAATTGAAACGTCGAGATTGTCGAAAAGCCCTCAAAACCGTCGTAGTCCCCAGAAGGCTACGCAAAAACAACGATCACCAAGCAAGTCCACCGAGATAAAGAAACAAACAATTGTAGAAGTCAGCTCGGATTCTCAATCCACGTCGCAAGAATCAATTGAATCAATGTTAAAAGATATTGGACTAGAATGGGCGATCCCAGCTTTAAAATTGTCAAAATCTAACAATGCAGATTCGACAAGTTCCTCATCTTCTTTGGATATTGATATGAAGAAATTTTGTTTTCTTGTATCAAGGAATATATCAACATCTACAGAAAAAAGTCAGGTTTCCCCAATGGGTGAAAATTCTAAGCATCAACGCACTTCGACACCGATTTGTACTTCAAACAGTTCAAAGAGTCAACGATTAATTAACAGTGCAGAGAGTGAGCTATCACCTGTGGCTGGCACAAGCGGAATTGGTCAGCCGAAATCGGCTCTAAAAGGAAAATCCAAAACAAAAACAGTATATAGAGAATCCAGCTTTACTACAGTGCCAAGTAATTCAGATATTGAAGACAATGATTTATCATGACGCCGTGCCTGATTAGTTTTAATTTAAAAAATTTATTAATTGACAATTCTTCAATTAGACAAGAAGTGTACTTAGAAAATAAATAATATATTTAACTTTGAATATATATACGTTTGGTAAACAACAATTATACGGTTTATTATAAATTCATTTAGAAAACGGACAGTTCATAAAGAATTTTGCAGTCTTTACGTAGTATACAAATATGCAAAAAAGCTGTTTCACAACTTACTTGGTATACTTTACATTACATGACTTATACATTTAATTAAGTAGGAGTATATAAACAACATAAAATCTACACTTGGCTATAATCTTCCATTAAGGCTTTTCCATAGTGGGTGACAACGTAATCGTGATAGTAAATCATGATACATAACGGCTGCCCCATAATAATAGATGCCCATACAACAACATTACCCAAACGGGGACCGAATTTCTTCTCAGCAAATTTTGATATATGTGATAACGGTACCTGAGCCATCATTCCTAAGAAGGCCCATATTTTAAAAGTCTTCAAAGGGACGCTAACTAAGTACTCATGAAAGAAGGCACTCACGAAAAATACGGAAAGTGCACCCGTATTTTTCGTATATCCCATACCAACCAGTGGTATGTACAAATGGCGTACAGCCCATCGATGAACGGGCATATTCCAAGTGCGCCAAAATGTATCAATATTATTTGCATTCCACCAGTCACAATAAAACTTGCGATCTGCAAAGTGCATAAGTTCGCCGACTAAATTGAGGAACGAGTGGAACATGATGTAGAACATGCACAACCAGAATAAATGATTAGGTAACTGTAAATTTAAATAGTTTTACAAACGATTAAGTTTTTAGGATATATTACATACCGCTAATTTTAAAAGTCGCTCAGTGGCTTTGGCAACATCCATGTTGCTGAATGGTATTAGTGAGTTTTTTACGGATGGAATTATATATTGTTGAACAATCACCAGCATAATTTGCACACCTATGGCAACTTCAAGAATACGCTTTACCAAAAAGCGTTTACGGATGCGTGTTGTCTTCGGGAAGTTTAATTCATAACATAAAGTAGGCGCAGCAATGAAGTAATAAAGATCTTTAATGGTTAAATTATCAGGATATTGCACTAATAACGACTCTTGGTCGATGTCTTCGATACTGCCATTTTTCCCCTCGCTATTTTCTAAGAAAATTTGTTTTTTATAATTTTTATAATTTCTAAAAATTAAAAACTTACTTTTGTGTAAACTACTGAACGATAAACTTTGACGGCGCATTGAATTTTTACTGCCATTTCCGCGCAATGCTTGTCTACACCAACTATTAACTTGAACGTAGGACCAAAGTTTGAGAAAAACCACGCTGTACAAAAAGCTGACCAAGGAAGCACCCACTAAAATTTAAATATAAATTCAATTGATATATAAATAAATTCAATCATCACATACAAAGACTGAATCCTTCTCTAACATGAATCGCAACCATTGGTATCAAAACCAATACCAATAAATTTACAACATGCGCTATAATTCCTGGCCAGGTCGGGATTATTTCGACGGCCAATCCTTTTTCAATTATGAGGCACAACGTGATTGGCACCAAAACGTCTAAAATAATTAATTTTATTATCTCTAGGTATTAACTTAAGTAAAATCACTCACAAACTAAAAGAATTAAAGTCGGATGATCGGATGTATTATCATCTTTGAGCAAATTGAGCCATTGAATTGGGTCCACCCGTATTCCGTATCTTAAATAGTTTAGCAATGTTTACAAAAGATTTAAAATAAATTATTAGTTTTGGCATACTTTATAAAATTTTCTAGTAATAAACGAAAGCCTCCCATCGACAAAAGTAAAAACGCCCAATTTACAAAGCCGGTAAAATTGTCGAAACCGGAATTCCATGAAAACAGCGAATCTTGCGGTCGATGACATCTGCAAAATAAAATAAATTCAAATTTGTTTAAACATTCGTAGTTTTGTCTAGTAATTGTTTACTTTATTAGCCAATTAAGATAGCTAATGGAATATTTTAAGTAACAGTGCGATAAAAGCCATTCCGCATTGACATACGGTTTGAACCAGTCAGCAATTGTGCACTTTAGACTCCTTAATTAAATAATTTTGCAATTCTACGTGAGCGAAACAATTTTGTCCCATTTTAATGCGTTTTACAAGTTAATAATTACAGAGATTATATGGTTATTTTTAACATTTAAATCCAGTAAAAACACGTAGATAAAGTCGTCAAATCATTTTACATATATACGTACGGTTTATCCGGTTGAGATTTCCGCGCTTTCTTTTCTTCATATTGAATTTCTTCAGCTCTCGTTACACTTTGCGCTCGTCTATAGCGCAATCCGTCACCCTCGCCCGTCATAACTTAGTTGAACACGCGTTTTCTATAATTAGTATGATCACAATGTGCGCGTGCAAATATTCTCTTCGCGGTTATCCTCCTCGTTGATATATTTTTCACGGAAATTTATATATATATACAAAAATATATTCGTATGATCTTCGCAGTTATTGCTTAATAGGTCACTAATTAATAACTACACTTCTGGCTGTTGATACAACATCACACATGCCAACGCCACAGCATGCCCGACGAGACGAATTCAATCTAAGCTCGTACGAGCTACACACTTGAAATGGAGACTTATTTGTTCGAAAGTCGGATCCTTATCATCGGTTTATTTTATTCCGTCGATTAAATAACGTCCCCGCGGCATCGAACAATTTTTATCTTGTAAACTACATGACATACGCGCGCCGGAAGAAATCTAAGTTGTAACGCGGCTATATCTAATCACAACTTTTTTTTTCGCCGAATCACAGCACCAGACTGCTCATGAACGTTTAAAGCACTAATAATTTGTTCGTGTTGAATCACTTGGGAAGTTTGCGGAGTTTTGAACATATCATGTGCAGGCGCGCACCAGCCTCGCATTGGTTGTAAGCGCGCTTTATAGTGCGTGTTCTTTAGCAAGGACAACCGGCTGTTTCGTTTTGCCTTGACAACATTAAAATTCAGTACTGGCAGGACACTTAATAATTATGATTTGTTTACGCGATGAATTGAATGTAATTGATGTTTATAAACAAATAACCGCCAGTTAAGCGATACGAAAGTCATAACTGAAATGACACAATAGGTATGTAAGTTGACGCAATGTACTCGCCTTGCTCATATGGAGAATGAATACAAAGCAAGTGCTCTATAATTAGATAATGCAATTATCGAAGGTATTGATTTCTGATGCATTATTAAAGTAGAAGGATTTTCAGGTTGCTTTGCAAAAGCACAAAAATTAATTTCTGTAAATTTAATTTTCATAACGTTTCTATTAAGAAAAGAATACATATTCGTATTTGTTCAACTATTTCGTATATACAAGAGAGTATCACAAATAAACATAACATTCTCTCTAAGCGGAATGTTAATGCAAACTTTTACATCGTGACATAATAATCCACGCATTTCCTTCATTATTGGTTGCAAGTCGTGCCATTTGGTTTCGCTTTCTCAATAATTACTTTGTTGACGTATGTGTACGGGTTAAAACTTACGACTTACGTTACAAACGGTCTGAAATTATTTGTCGTATTTGTATCTGGATTGAACTAAGACTAGTATGCACGCAAACGCACCATTTTTTAATGAACAATTAATTGTGAGAATGATTCATGATCAGACATTTGAATGTGCAACATCAAACATATAGCCTTCAGCCAACGTGTATATTAACTGAACATTTTGGAACCGTGTGAACAATTGCACCTCAAATTCTATTTTAGCCTTATCGGTAATCATCAGTAATCCAGCAAATAAATTCGATATTCGTATTATTATATACATCAAACAACAATTAACGATGTTTTAATACTCAATAAACCGCACTCGATAAGCAAATTGTTCTAATATTTAAAATAAATAAATAGCAGTTTGACTGGCATTGGTAATCAATTGCAATGTATTAAAATAAGAACGGTGACTTCTACTAATTAATGATCAATCTAAATGCGCCGCTGATGTGAGGTTTGAAATGTCATCCAGGCTCTTGATGGCTTTCTGAGAAATGTCGTCCATTGATTTCTTCGCACTGATGGTGATATCGTCAATAGATTTGCGCGTCTGGCTGATAAGCTCGTCAGTTGATTTAAGCGTGCTGCTTGCAATTTCCTTGACTTCTGCATCCAGTTTACTGATTACCCATTCCATGGCTTGCCGACCTTTGCCTGCATTCAAAGATATTTTGTTTGTCAGCAAGTCCTCCATGTAATTATTGAGCGGGACACCCTTAACGGTCACGACAGCCTCTTGCTTGAGCAGCGTTTTCGACGCATCGCCCGGATGCGGAACGTATTTCAAAGTCTCATGAACTGCTATGTGTCGACAGAAGGTCAAGTTGATTGTTTTAAGGATCATTTCTCGGTTGATTGGATTTACTAAGGACTTTTCGCTGGCATAGCAAATTTTTGCATCTCCGATAATCTGAAAACAAAAGACTTATTATCGATATGTTATTGAAATATGGACTATATTTATGACCTCAATGAGCATACATATCTACAGTTATTTACTTTATGCTATACATAATTAACTGTCTGCCTATTGTGTTCTTTATTAGGTGTTTAGAGTTAAATAGAACAACAGGAGAGATGTTGGTAAATATTCAAAATTTATCTCATACCAAAAAAGTGCAGATAAGTGCTTAATTACATAACATTTGGCAGGGAGAACGTAACGCAATCAGCGATTGTATGACGCGTTGAACATTCTTTCATAACAGTTGAAACTTTCAAGATCATTGACATTGTTGCCATGGTGCACATAAATTTGGGTATTTGAAAACCTGCTTTAGTTGCACAAGCCAATCCTCGATAAAACATATCCTATTATATGGAATGTTACTGATTAAAGTCAACTTGGTTGCCAATTTACCTTGTGTAAAATTTAAACTACGTACTTAGCTTGTGAATGGAAAATCTTATTTGACCGACCACGCGCCTTACGTCATTAATTGGCGCGGCGCGCTCTACACATGCTATGCTATGATACAAAGTTCGATGTGCGAAGTTTTGAATTTTGAACAAATGTAGTAAATCAAAGTACTATTTACTATTGATTACAACAAATTAATAATGCGTATCACGTGGGGAAACTCTCGCTTTTCTAACCTTTTAACCCCCATATACTGCGAACGAAAACACGTGTTGCAATAATACAACATCAATTGGAATCAAGCCCACTGAAGTAACATCTTGATGTATTATGTGTGGACATTTAACTTGCACCTAATTACAAAGGATACCTATATAATTCAAGTGGAAGGTCAAACAAATAATCATTTTCTCATCAAAGCAGAAATTAATTATTTACAAGAGAACTAAATGCTGGGAATCTATTTAGAATTCGGTAACAGAAATGTATCTAAATAACCAACTGTTTGCCAAGCATTATAAAAAATTAAAGGAAACAAGGCTCAGAAAGCCTTATACATCAATAATTAATACAGCTAATATCAACCTTGCAACATATAATACTTGCTTGTTTTAGTGAATTAAAACTTATAGTTTCTGGTCTATATGCTAATTAAAATGACGAGATTGTAAATAATTAGATGACACTTACAGTTTGTGCCCATTTGGGAAAGTACCACTTTGAACTGACTAATCTATGTGTATGTAGGACTCCATCAACCACTTTCCGATCTACAACATCTGTACCCACCACTGCTGGGTTGTGGGGGTTTGGATATTTTCGCCAAGCAGCGGTGGCAACCGTCTCCCAAGGGTGGCTAAAAATTTCACAACAAAAATTATTAGACTACTTCATATACTAAAAGATCCCCAGTTGGAAATTAATTAGCGAGATGCTTACTTAAATGTGTGTTCACTTGTCCAAATTTTCATTTCGCAAGTTTTATGTTATGTCGCGCGTACTAAACAATATAAATTTACAAAAATAAACCGCGGAAGAGGTTACTTAATCCCGACTACTTGACGGGCCTTCGAAGACAGGGAGCGTGATCAGGAGAATTGACGTCGAATGAATATATTTATAGAATAGCGCTCTGTTGCCATTTATGTACCAACATGACGGAAAAAGTAACTATTTCATTTTAAATAACTTATACGGACAATATATTATACACATTTATAATAAAATAACATTACTAATAATAATTTAAAATTAAAAATATTGAATTGTATACTGAAATACTTGTTGAAAATTATTATAAAATTTTATTTTAGTGATTTCCGAAGTATAACGCGCTTTACCGAAGCACATCGGAAACCATTCGACGACAGATGACACATGCCAGTGGCAACACTGTCAAACTTGCACGAAGAAAATAAAACGAGGTGATTAGCGATTTTGAAGAAAATTTTAGGAATAGTTAAGGGCGAATAAGTATTTAACTGCTGTGATGTATTTGCAGGAGTACTTGTAAGTCGTTACGTGTGTATACTCTTACAAATTATACGGAAACAAAAAGGTGTATTGGGGCCGGCTTCCCACATTTGCAATTGTCACATTGTTCACATTCGTCGAAAATGGCGTCCGACCCAGATTACAAGTATCGGATGCAAGTGTTTAAATATAAAGGAAAGGATCAAGATGTAAGTAATTTAAAGCTGCTAGTTTTATCCGACCACTCCCAAATGCTAGTCCCGATTGCGGCCATGTAAGGTCATCGTTTAGTAAATTAACCTTGTCCTTGCTTAATGTTTGCAAAAGGTCACCACCTAACTTGCATGTGATGTGATGTATTATGCTCACTGTTTGCATTTTGTAGGAAATGCGTAGAAGGCGAAATGAGCAAACAGTTGAACTACGCAAAAACAAACGGGAGGAGACGCTACAGAAACGGCGTAATGTACCAAAGCCAGATTCAACAGATGAAGATGATGAACAACATCGTTTAGCAAACTTGGACAAGCTTGTTCAGCAAGCTAAACAAGTGTCTGATCCCATTGCTCAATTAGCTGCTGTGCAATCTGCACGGAAGCTATTATCCTCTGACCGGAATCCACCAATTGACAATCTGATACGCAGTGGTATATTACCAATTTTGGTTGACTGTTTAAACTGTCATGAGAATGCGCCTTTGCAATTTGAGGCAGCTTGGGCATTGACAAATATTGCGTCTGGCACGTCAGCGCAGACTAATCAAGTGGTGCAAGCTGGTGCTGTACCATTATTTTTAAACCTCTTCCAGTCAGCTCACCAGAATGTGTGTGAACAGGCTGTTTGGGCATTGGGCAACATTATTGGTGATGGTCCAGCATTGAGAGACTATGCTATTGAATTAGGTGTTGTTAAGCCATTATTGTCGTTTATCAATCCGGATATACCCATTTCGTTTTTGCGAAATATCACTTGGGTGATTGTTAATTTATGTAGGAACAAGGAACCGCCACCAAGTATCAACACAATTGTAGAATTATTGCCAGCTCTCAATTTGCTCATACACCATTCAGACATAAATGTAAGTGTGTTGAAAGCATCAATAAGAAGGATTTTGTTTCACATTTGTTTTATTCTTTAGATTTTGGTAGATACTGTATGGGCATTAAGTTATTTAACTGATGGGGGCAATGAGCAGATTCAACTCGTCATCGACAGTGGTATTGTACCTAAATTAATTCCGCTGCTGAGTCACAAGGAAGTGAAATTGCAAACCGCGGCATTGCGGGCGGCAGGAAATATAGTCACTGGAACCGACGAACAAACGCAGGTCGTTTTGAATTGTGATGCGCTCTCCCACTTCCCGAACTTGTTAACTCATACAAAAGAAAAGATATGTAAGGAATCAGTATGGTTTCTTTCGAATATCACCGCCGGTAATCAAAATCAAGTTCAAGCCGTCATCAATGCTGGTAAGAAGCGCACATATGATATAATTATGCGAAACTAATAAGTGGCTTTTGTCTAGGTTTATTGCCAAACATTATTGAAAACCTCAGCAAAGGCGAGTTCCAGACCCAAAAAGAGGCGGCTTGGGCTATCAGCAATCTCACAATTGGCGGCAGCCGTGATCAGGTACTTAGGCTTATTGACGAAGGCGTGATTCCTCCATTCTGCGATTTGCTTGACTGCAAGGATGCGCAAGTCATTCAAGTAGTACTTGACGGTATCAATAATATGCTCAGGATGGCTGGTCCTCAAGAGGATCAGATTACGGCGCTGATTGAAGAGTGTGGTGGCATGGATAAAATTGAACAGTTACAAAATCATGACAATATCGAAATATATAAGTTGGCCTATGATATTATCGATATGTTCTTCGGAGGCGAAGATGTAAGTTTGTTGTTGTGATATGTTTTCTCGTTACTGAGACATGAATTGTATTTGTTTAGGATGAGGACGATCCCAGCTTAGCTCCAGATGTTGGCGATGCAGAATTTCGATTTGACCCAAGCACAAATGTGCCTAATGAGGGATTCAAATTTTAAGCATAGAAAGAACGTAATTCAATCGTAACAATAAGAATGTATAATTACACCTATTTCTTATAATTCAACGATTTTCGAAATAGCAATTCATCTTTAGATCATACGGCATCGCCAGTTTACTGCGTGTTACGATAAGGAGACTTAACAAATACACGCGTCGTGGATACGCGCTCCTTATATTTTTATCGCCATGTTTCGCTTCCTACACTCGAATGCCGTGAATATTATGATTCGCTGATAAATTTTAATCCTGATGACGCCGTTTGCCAACATGTGACTTTAGATTATTCACCCTATTTTCGCGCGTCTGCAACCCACAATCTGGTTTTTGAAATTGTCCTTCGTTTCTGCGCTACCAAAATGGGTAAATCGTGGAGTTTAAGCAAAATTAATGGTACCGCGTATGAATTAAATAAACTACATACATTCTTGGTAAAATGTCTGTATATATAAACAGATAGCAAAGCCTCCAAAACTTAAGCAATTGAAGAAGTTTTATTTTTGTTTTATGCATAATTTTGCAAGTGCATATCTCGTATTCTGTAAATACTTTTGAACGTATAGAATTGATATTTCATATTTTTGGACGTTGAATCTAACTATTTATTTTATCATGTGTCATCTAGTAACTCGTATGGCAGTCACAATGCGAAAAATTATAGGGAAACTACATAAATAGTTGGCTTTTTTATTAGCCACATGTTGATGCTTAAGCATGAAAGTAAACTTCTATAAACTCGTAGGTATTGTAATAAATTACTTTTGTAATTCAATTTTCACTTCTTTTCTTATTCTTTTGAGATGCTGAGATATTTCCGTTAAATTTGTTTTTCTTATTTCACTACGATTGATTATTGTGTAAAAATATTAAACTCTTTTATTTAGCATTTGGTGTAGCGCGGTCATGTGAAGATGAAACTATACACTCCCCATATTATATGTTCTGATGAATATATAAGGGTTTTTTATTTATAAAACTTCCAGCTTTGTAAGTGACTGCAGTTGATCATGGTTTTCTTCCGGCAAATCGCACTACGAATTAGGAAATATTCTTGGCACTTATATAATTCATATAAGTTGCTTGTTGATATGAGATTAATATTATATTTTTGATTATACGTTGCTATAGTTTATTTATTGATAGAGCCTGATACTTGTGATGCCATTTGCTTGGAGAAAATGCCATCCTATAAAAGGGGAAAAATGGATTAACGGGCGATTGAAGAAGCGAGTAGAAGTTAAAGAAATCTTCAATTTATATAAAATGTCGATTTAGTGATAATATGATAATTGCGAGCAAATGTGATTATTATGATGAGCAATTTAGAATGATCTTATTCAATCGCTCTTCGAGAAAATGCTGCTATTTCAATAATTAAGAAATACACTAAAGGATAATTATACAAGAAAAAATAGATAAATTTATCAAGTACAGAAATACAATGGTGTTTATCAAATTCATTTTATGAATCAAAACTAAGCAAGAGTTTCGTTTTTGGTGATTAGATAAGATATTGGAAATTTATATTTCAACTGTAAACATGCATTCATTTCTTCCAAATTTATTTCACGCAACGGATAAACAGATGACTCAGTTCATAAAAACAAGAAAATTACGTTAATTCGATAAAAGTCTGTACATTTATATAAATTAATAATTATTAACGATAATAAAATCATATTTTAAAACACACGGCAACAGGCTATCTACGAGTAATTGATAAGTAAATTTTAACATTGTTCCCATATATATTAACATTAATTGAAATAGAATAGTTTAACTACGTACTTTAATACTTCTGCAACAGTCATGTACTTATTTGGAATTTATATCTTACATGCGCAATTGTTGTGATTACCAAAAACAATTTTCTCTACGCATCCGTTTTTTAATTTGATTTGCGAATCCGGTGGGAATTTCACAGATAACTGTAATGATCCACGAGAAATTATCAATTTTTGCGCGGGATCAGATTTAAACTCTTGTAATTGTGCCGATTTCCGTGAATCTGGCACCTTATTTGAAGTTGCATGTAATTCAGTGCGAGTTTTAGAAAATGCTATGGCCCCATTGTTTCTTGTATTGCGTGCCTTAATGACCGGTAAAGACTTACTTCGTTCGCGAATTTTATTTATCGAATACGGTTGCTTTTCTTCCCAGGGCATGCGTTCAGAGTCGAATTCCTTTACAAGAATCGTATTGGGACTACATGCATTGCATTTGGACTTCCTAATGTGATTGTGATTTGCATCCAATGCATGATTTCGAGAATTTTTATTTACAATTTCAGAATGGCTCACAGGACGGCTAGGATATTGCATTGGTACCCTATTGAGGTATCTGAAAAAATAATACATAATATATAGTTTAATGTTGGCCTACCAGTAGAAAGTTACTTTGCTTGCTGATTAGGAATATTCCAATTGTCAACCCTGTTTGTACTCATAACATAATTGATACGCCGAAGTAAAATTAAATTATCGCTTTCAATTTTTCGCATTCGTTCAATTTCCTTCTGATGTTTCTTTGATTTGATAGAAACGTGTTCTCTAGATATGGGTGGCTTATTGTCAATTACTGGGATAGCAGACTGAACCTGGGAATAATTGCACGTTTGTACAGTTCACATAAGTTTTATTTTTCACCATTAATTCATACTTTACGTATATGATTGTCATATCTTCTTTGTTCCCATGGTTTATTTAACAATTTATCTCGACGTGTTATCATTTTACAAAATAATTTCATGCAGAATCAAACACTTTACTACTTCTAGGATTTGTTTACTTTTAATGATCTTGTTGCCATGCAACAGAACTAAACATGTCATTGCACTTGTATCTTACCGCATAATAATGATCAAACAAAAATGAAAAATTGTCTGAGTCAACGTTCGTGAACTATTATTATAAAAATTCCGCTACAAATTTTACATGGAAATAAATTATTAGATTAAATTTATACAGTTGTAAAAGCAATTTTTTCTCTGTGCACTGGTTGCGCGGCTCGGTCTCTAATGCGATCTTCAGTCAGATTCATCATCCGAAGCAGTTTTTCGGTTCGAATCTTATGTCGAGGATTGTTTAGTAAATATTCAATGCGAGGCTTAATGCAATATACTAGAAAATTGTAATTCTGCAGGTATTCTTTAAAATACTCACAATTTGATACGATGGCAGCAATTTCCCGCGTTTCCATTGATGCGACTACCTCCTTACAAGTGTACGGACGTGCAAAACAGGCAACAATTCTCTGTTTTTCATAGTTATGATCTACTTGTGTTAAAATTCCTGCAACGCCCAGTTCGACAGCAAAAGATACCAAAGAGAAAGGCCTTTTAAAATCTGGATAGATTAATACAATATGTCTATTAAGTTGACTGTGTGCGTCTAGGTAGAGACTTTCTTTCCCGGCCGACCAAAAAAAATTCTTCTTGTCTTTACCAGAATTGGCGGCCATGGGCATTACTTCAAGGAAACTCATAAGAAAAGATTGGTAATAAGCCATGCTGCTTAAATAAGATTGTAAATCAATTTCTGATCGAGGCCTCGGTATGTTCTTAAGTTTTTGCATAATATTGGGATCAATTCTGCAACCATTCGCGTCCATGATGTGACCGAAGTATCGTAATTCAGTAACAAGTAACTGCGATTTTGCTGGATGAACTTCGAAATGATTTTCTGTTAATTTATCAATAACAATTTCTAATCTATCAATATGTTCTTCGACATTTTTTCCCCAAATAAGGAATGAATCTTTATAAATACTGCAGTAGCTTTTATCGATATCGTTGAAGAGTCTATTTAAGTAAAGATGCATGACGACAGATGAGTTTTTGAATGTTTCAGGCAAAACATTATATTCGTAATGGCCAAATGGAGTTGCAAATGCGGTTTTCATCCTGATTGATTCCGCGAGTTGAATACGGTCATATGGATCCTTGAGATGAATAAGTGAAAACACTTTGGCCCCTTTCAAAAGCATCAAGCGTGTGTGAATTGGTGGTATCTTAAAAGGATGCGTTTGTACCGTACGATTAACTATGCTGTAATCAATAGAGAAACGCACTTCTGGAATGTATTCCTCCGAAATCAAATCTAAGGGTGAAGACCATAATGACACGGATGGTCGTATTAGACCCTTGGCGAGCATACGATCAAGTTCATTTTTGATCAAACGTGAGCAGTGTAGTCCAATTGGATATCCAATCTCATAAGTAGCGTCTTTACTCAGTTCAGGGTTTATCGGACCAATTGAATATACGCATACGTTTGTTTTTATTGGAGTTTGTGGTATATCTTTCTCGGTGGCTGCAAAACTGAAGCTGATGGTGACTTCATCATTGGGAAAGACACACTGCTGATTTTCGATGTTCAAAGTTAGTCTGTAGAAGTCGACGAAGTCGTACCCGACCACGAGGTCAGCTCGTAGGGGCTCATCAACAACTTCAAATGTGAAATAAATCATTGTACCACATGCAAGCTTGAATTGGAGGCTCATCATTTCTCCTGTTAGATTCAGATCTAAATCTTCAACTATCTTTTTCCGTATTTTTGAGCATTTTAGGTCAGCCATTAAAGACATAGTGCGTTTTTCGCCATTGACTTCAACAAAGAAAAAATTCACAAAGTCACGTTCCATGCTTGTTAATGGAGGCTTTTGTTGCACGGTATTTTCCATTTCGTTGTTGGTAATTAACACAATTTTTAATGAGTTAGATGAACTTTAAAAAAGCAACATATAATAAATATGTTTTTACGTCAGTTTTGTAAAATAATTTAACATTAAATTAAAGACAGTCACTATAAAAATATATCTTATAGCAGGTATACGATGGAAACGGTCAAACAACACTTCTTGCTCTATTTTAAGTTATTGAAAATAACATTGATAACAATTTTTGTCTAACGCAGTAGAACTTTTGTATCCTTCAAAATGACGCCAAAGAAAGTCAACGTGCTTCGATAGCGGAAGCGGAAACATTGATACTACCATTTTCATTTATAATTTATGTAACTGTATATAAATTAATTCAATTTATTAAAAATCTATTGTGATTAAGATATTTACAACAGATTTTTATCTTTGTCATCTTGAATTGTAATCTTGCAAAAGAGATAGCATACACATAAATCATATGTTTGCTATTATTGTAACCATAGTAATTAATAAGTACTAATAATATTCATTATTATTCTAGGATTTATAAGTATTTTTAAAAATAAGTGTAATTTAAAACTTATGCAATACCAGTACTATGTACGATGCTTGACGACAAAGCACGATCATTTTAACGTCAGTAGCTGTTCAGCTGTTCCCCGATGACAGGTGTATGATTTGAGGTTACCTACGTGGACGAAACTACAGTATAAACATTATTTTATTAAGAACTAAATATTGGATAAGGATAATGGCACCTACACGTAGAAATAGATCGGGCTTAATTGCAAAAGTGAATTTTCCTCTTTATACTGTGCAAATGCTAACTGGTCGACACATATTGGTTGGTGGCGGCGGTGGCACTGCAAAAACTGGAATTGCGAACGGTTTTGTGAGTAGATTAAAATAAAGCAATCAATATTACGTGGCTGAAAATTACCACGTTTCTTTTCTAATTAGGAAATATATGAGGTGTTTCATGATGGCCTTAAATTTGTTGCTAAAGAAGTTGTTAGACATGAAACAGGCACTAGTGTTGTGATGAATTGTGCCACATTTAACAACAACAAACATAGGTATGTGGTGGCTGGTCAAGAAAGTCAATGTCAAATGTATACTGTACATTCCCAACTTGTAATTGATGAATATATTGAAACATTATCTGATACAACAAAAACAAATGGATTGAGACATAGAAAAAACTCACATGTTGATGATGCAGACATGACTGAGAAGCATTCCTCTACAAAAAGTGATAGGTCCAAGAATAACAATAATAAAAGTATAACATTCATAATCAAGCCAGGTGATAGTGTAAACACAGATTTTCATCCTGATGAACCACTGCAAAGAGTTGTCAGAATTTCTCATGATGGAAAGTTTATGGCAACAGGTATGGTGACATTCTTAATGATTTCAAGTTTTCTGAAACACTGAATTTCTGAGTGCAGGTGGAGTGGATTGCCAAGTGCGTTTGTGGAAATTTCCTTCCATGCAGCAATTAAAAGTCTTGAAAGGCCATAAGAAAGAAATTGATGATATTGATTTTTGCCCATTTACAAACACTGTAGTGACAATTGCTAAGGATGGACTTGCGATTCTTTGGGATGTACAATCAGGCAAGCAGAAAGATCAGCTGAAGTGGGAGCAACCAAAAGGCTCAAATTATTTATATAAAAGATGTAGATTTGGTCCTGTTGTGGGCAAAAAGGAAGAGAGTGCATTATATATGCTTGCAAATCCTACAGGATTAGCAAAAAAGCAGAAATCCTACTTGCAAAAATGGGCCCCACAAGAAGCAATACTAATAAAATCTATTGCACTTGATGAAAGTCTGTCGGCGTTGGCAGTGCGTGACGATGGTCGTTTTGTTGCTTTAGGAACAATGTTTAGTGGTTCAGTCTCTATTTATATTGCATTCAGTTTACAGGTTTATTTCATACATTTAAACATTTTTAAATAGTTTAATAATAATGTGGATTTTAGAGAGTATTACACATTCCTGGTGCGCATTGCATGTTTGTTACCGGTTTGGAATTTTTGCCGGTATCCAGCGACAAACATGCTGTTACTAGCATATCGGAAGCGGCTGTGATTTCAATTTCAGTTGATAATCAAGTTTGTATTCATAGTTTGCCTTATCGTCGTAAGTATTTAGGATTGCCTGTAATAATGCATCAAGTAAAATATCAAAAAATTTCAGGTACAATCCCACTATGGATAGCAGTGCTAATTATCATAGTTGTTCTTATATTTACCTTTATGTTTTGTTCATATCTAGGTATTTAAATTCATGTAACGAATATACAATTAAAATGATGACATAAATACTAGGTAGTTACTCATGATTGATTATACACAATCTTGGATATTTTGACAATGTTCTGGTTCTACAGAATTAATGTATGATTAAATGAATTTTATACAAAAATTAATATATATACCTAATAATTGGATATGTTGGAATTGGATATGTTATGTTAATTTCTTTCAAAATTACTGCAAAAAATGCGAAATATCCCATAATAGGTACATTTTGTGGCTTGTTGATCTATTGTAGTGGTGTGTGCTCAGAGAGGTAAACAGGATATTTGCCTACCTGTAACAGCAATTTATGGTGTAGAAGAAACAAAATATAACTTCTACCACTGAGTGCTGGGTAATGTATTTTGAAAGCTCAGATTGGTTTTTACGGTGTTGCTTTTGTTTGCATAAAATTGAAAATAAGTATAAATCTATTTATTCGAGTACATCTCGGAAAATGTTCTTTCTAGCTATAAGTTTTCTTCCTAGAAATGGTAGTGGCAGAAGTCGTCTCGTCAGTAATGATGTACTTTGTTGGTAACAGAAATCGGCCCGACATGCCAGAAAACATATTTTATGGGTTTCAAAAATTAATATTTAGGTGATCCTCCATACTCAAATGGGCCACCAAGCAACGCTCCTCAAACAGAAAGTATGGGAAAACTCTTCTCGGAACGAAGCCCAGTAACTCTGGCTGCATTCCCTCCATCTGGGGAGTAAAACCGGTAACTCAGGAGGCTTCTGCAGATACCTTGATAAATAATTGCGACATTGAAATTCCAACCCTTGGTTCTTAGTTCGTAACTCAATGTGCTGCCACGTATTGTTGCAGCACTTACATTTTAAAGTAATATTAGGTTCACGTTTATATTTGTATTTCAAACTTAATCAGATTTAATATATATAAACACAACAAAACTTCAAATGCAGTCTTACACATCATACCTAAAAATTAAAAACATTGAAGTTCTGTGTAACGATGCATAAAAACACATTACATAATTAAAATAGTAGTTGATGATAATTGCAGATTTTTGATAATTATAGCCAATAATGTATTTTAAGCAGATGATAGAAAATCACATAATCACTCAATACAAATTTTGATTACAGAATATAGTTGTTTGCATAGAACATGGTATAAAATGCAAAACAAGTTTAGCAAATGAAAAATGTAAAAAACGATCGCATAATTGAAGTTACCTTTATTATTCTGTCTAGAGTTGTAGAATTAAAAATAATTAATAATCAAATATGAATACCAATGAAGTAAAAATGCAATTATTCAAATAAAGTTTTTCAATTTTCGCTGGCTACATTAAGTGAATAAGGCCTCGCAGGTAGATGTTTGACTTGCGTTGAAGATCTTGCATCCTTCTAAAATTTATCTTTTCCCATAACGAGCCAACTCGCAACGGTAGTGCGAAGAGCATAATTCGTTTGCCTGCCTGGTGCGCATAACAAATTTCGTTAGACTCGGAGTAAACATTAATGTGCGATTCCGCAAACAGTTTGTCCCCACTTCAATTATTCTATCATGCCTACCTACTGGTTCAAGTTCGACCAGATTTAATACATTTACTACCGGGTTGGAGGCGCGAGTAAGAAGAGCGCGTGTAATGCACAAACGAGTGCTTTTGCCTTCTGTATATCTGTAAATACTGTATAAACATAACAGATAAGAAAAATATAACGCGCAATGGAGGTGTGACTTATTCCATGTAGTTTTTAATCCAGTACCCATTTATTAGCCGGTAATAATAATGTGCGCGAGTTATAAATTCGAAGCAATGTGCGCGTCTTTTGTGTTTAGTTTACTCTTCTTCTCATTTGTTATCTCAGCAAACAGCAATGAACAATCAGTGGAAACAAGCCAATCAAATAGTGATTTTAAGCAGTTTTTAGACGATGATTTTTTAAGATTTCCAAAGTGTTGTCCATCTAAATATTCCTTAGTAGAAATGAACGACACGGTCGTTTGTTCAACCGAAGAGATCAAATACAAACATTTTGAAATAGCGTCGTTGAAGCCCACTTCAATTGGGCTCGAAGCGAATTTTACAGAAAGTTGCGGTAATATCGATTGTGTTGATTTCTATCTTAATGAAACCGAGTGGCATTTAGCCAGGGTGCAAAACTGTTTAGTGAAAACAATTTATCGACAATATTCATATTTCCCAAAATGCTGTCCAGCGGATTATGCATACGATCCGACCAAACATCAGTGCATTCGACAAAAGGACAATGTTTTCGCATTTGGAGGAAAATTGCAAGCGCTTAACATTAGCCTTTCGCATTGTCCTCGCAGTGATTTTGCAATTCTCGATGTTGAAGATGATTTTATTATAAGTCGAACCCGTTCGGCAGTATTAGCAGATGGGAAAATTTTTAAGTATGGAACGTATTGTATTGACGCGAACGTTGTAAGTGGCAAAAATATGTTGAGAGCGTGTGTCAAACAAGAAAATGTTTGTGCACGGATTCCTTGCCTGAAAAAGTGTTGTCCAGATGCAGAAATTTATATGAAGCGAAAAGATAAAGTTTCTTGTTCGCCACAATATGATGAAGGCTTTCGCGTCCATAACAGCGAGAGACTGAAACTTGAAAATGGTAAATTATCAATTTATGCATGTAAATATATTGTATTTGAATTTATTTTTAGAAACAAATTATGCTATTATTGTTGCCGAGAGCATTTCCAGATACATATCAAAACCAAGTCATCAGTTTTACATCGATGCGCGTGGAAATTACCATATTTACAAAGATAATACTTGGGAAATGCATGATTCGCATGATGCAGAATATTGCATTGAAACTATGATATTGGGTCCCAAACCGGCAATACAAAACTATTTCTTGGCAACGCGAAATGACAAAATTTATCAGTTTGGTTTAATTAAATTCCGAACATCAGGAGTCTTGTTGGGCGTATCTTGTTTTTTTCTGCTGCTAACAATCATTTGTTACATGATTCTACCAGAGATGCAAAACGTTCATGGGAAATCCGTGCTTCTGTTGTGTATTTTTCTCTTTACCGCATCGCTGACTCTCTGTCTCGCGCAATTCCTGCCGCCACAACAGTTGGAGTATCATGTTTGCGTTACATTAGGTATGTTAATTATGTTTAGATTCGTTTTTATTATTTGCTGTTGTTACGATTCAACATTTTCTCATGCTAATTGCTTTATAAACTTAATTTCATGAATGTTCCTGCATGACTAATAATGGTTATTGCTAACTTGTGTTAATTAGATATGTTTTTTAGGATTCTTGATTATTTTTACTTATCTGGGATCATTTGCGTGGTTAAACATCATATGTTTTGATATGTGGATTGCTTTTGGGTAAGTCCTTTTCAAATATATGAACATCCCATTGAGTTTATTAAAAGTATACAGAAATTGTAATCAATCAATCAATCAAATACGCGTTTGCGCTAGAGTGCAGTTCAATCAGTATGTTTATCTAGTCATAAGTAAATTCTTGTGATATATATAGCATATTAAAATTATGAACTATTGCAGTAGTTTGGAAAACAGTGGCATTCCTAAAATAGTTTGTTTATATTTTGCGTTAGAAAGTATCGTTTGTCTATTTGTTTGCGAAACAAAAATATCATAGCTGAGCACCCATTGGCCCAAATGAAATTAGCACTCAGTAATACTTATTGACGAATTGTTAACTCTTTTATGTCAGTCTAAACAAGTCAATTCGGATTCTTTATTTTCGTTGCAAACGGTTGTATATTGAGCTAAACTTAGGTGTTACCTACAAAATTTATCGAGGTGCATTAAAAATCAAATAATAAAATTCGAAGGATTTGTGTTAGAAGCAAGAATGAGTTGATTTTAAATTTTTACTGTTCTTATTCCTGCCAGATTACCTACTAGATTAGAAGAATGTTGTTTCATGGCTTTACCATCAAATCTATTGGATGATAAAGTTAATAAAAACTATTTTCGCATAATATTTCGCATAACATTTCCTATTGGAATAAAAATGAGCGCTAATTTTGTACATGGAATTATTTGCTAATTTGATATTGCGTCATTAAACGTATGCCATTCTCGCTGACATGCATTGCGTGCAAATAGACATTCTCTAATGAGATATGAACATATTTTTATTTGCTTCATGTAACGTCCGTCTATTTCATGTGACACGAATTTTGAATACCTATAATTTGTTGGATAAGATTTCCTTTCATAGAAAATCCATTCAAGGATAAAGTTACATTTTACCGAATATAAATAGAGTGAAGCTTAGCAGAGTTTTCATAGATTAAAGAAGTAATAACAATATTAAACAGAACATTAAACACTCTTAATATTCAAGTTTGATTTATAAATGTTTTATTTCTGTGTAATCATCGTAAGACAGTTCAAGGCTTGCAACATCTTTGATTGATTGTTTTACAAACTGGATGTAGAATGAGCTAATAAGTTACACGGTGAAAAACTATAAACCAAATTAGAATTATTAATAGGAAATTTAACCCGTAACCAATTCTTTGAAGATTGTTTCAACCGAATACAGTTTTACTCATTTACAACAAACGTAATTGTTGGTCACAAATTTTTCCTGTCTGGTAACATGAATATCTACTTATTTCAATCAACATTTGCGAATATTGCGTTTTACATAAACAATTTTGCCGGTGGGAATTGCGTCAACCTGCGCATGATTTTTTTTTTGCTGAAACGAGAACACAAATTTCATCG
This sequence comes from Anaulacaspis nigra, assembly GCA_030264675.1. Lineage (NCBI taxonomy): Eukaryota > Metazoa > Arthropoda > Insecta > Coleoptera > Staphylinidae > Anaulacaspis > Anaulacaspis nigra. The sequence goes on along the minus strand of JARJDV010000753.1, from coordinate 34,453 downwards.
CATTATGGTATACAGAGTCAAGTAATTAAATTAGCACAGACATTGGAATTGGTAATTTTCTAATGAATATGAATCACCATACTCAAGTAGATTGATTGTACTCAACTACTTGTTGATGCTCCATAATGTTGAATCAAATATTCATTTGTGGTGGATTAAATTGGCGGATTCTATCAGTTTCAAATCCTGATAGTATTGGCAAAAACATTTGGCTCTTATGGGCGTGGGCGTATGGGATTTCACGCGACGGATTAATTTCAAAAATAAAGTTCTATTCTAATTTCCCTTGTCCATTACGTGATGACATTGCCGAATATTCTGTGCCATATTGCGAGCAATTTATGTGTTACTCACTTAGTAACTGTCCACTTTGTTTACAAATAAATTCGATAATTTTATGACCCATAACGTCTGAACATGTAGCGCAGAATCTTCTATTAAAAGAATTTCAAATGACAAATGTTTGAAACAATATTTAGTATGTGCTAGATAAAGGATTGAAATAACACGTGCTGTTTGCTCTAATTAATTATTTTCTTCATGTCTTATAAACATGCGCATATTTGCTGGCGTTATTTGTTTGGAAGACTAAGACGATGATAACGTACGTCATCATCGTCTGTAGCGTTTGTTTTTATTACCTTTTCACTTCGTCTTCATTTTCACGTTAAACGTTTATAGCTTTTGCCAACAAATACATCTTCAATGAAGCGAATTAAGTACTTCATAGAAAGAGCAATAAACGCCAATTTAGTACAAGCTTAATTGATTTTATTGTTTATTGTATTAAACAAATACTTGTTCAACGAAAACAACTGATAAGTATTTTTTGCATATGATTGTAGGTCGATGCGTGTGTTGGACTTGAAAAATAATACCAAAAATTTTAAAAAGTTCTTATATTATAATCTTTACGGATGGGGCGTTCCGATTGTGATTACTGGAGCGACATTAATTATTTTTACGACTGATATGGTATCTTATTCGTATATGCCACATATAGGAACTACAAAATGTTATTTTGAATTAAGTATGCCAAAAATGCCACAATTAACTTAAGGTGTTAAATAATGATTATTATTCCAGGGGAAAATACGTACGATTATTTAATTTACTTCCTGATACCAGAGACTATTATGGTATTAATTAATTGTATATTTTTTATACGAACCACATTTTATTGTTGGCAAGTTAAAAATGAAATTCAAAGGATGCGCGGTGGTAGTGTGGATCTCACCGCCAAGGAGAAACGAAAGCAAAAATATCAATGCGAAAAGGAAAAGTTCGTTATCTGCTAATTAGGTGTTTGTTCAATGTTAATTGTTCATTCTTTTATAGACTGATTATGTTGCTAAAGCTTTTTATGGTAATGGGAATTTCTTTAACCTTTGAAGTGATATCATCGTTTGTTTCATTCAAAGAGTCGTATGCGATGCGCACAGTGGAGCTCATTTTGGATTGCTTCAATTCTGGGCAGGGTATGAATGATTTAGATCTTTTGAAAATGAATGGAAATCATTATTTTATTTTAGGTTTTATAATATTCTGCATATTTATATTAAAAAAACGCGTTCTGGCTTCATTGAAAGTGCGTCTTGGAATAACAAAGAAACGTCGCTCCTCCGAAATGTCAAGTTCTGCAGTTACACAAATCTCTACCGCAAACGGTAACGCTAATATAAAACTATACGAGCAGTCTTAATTATTCAACGTACGCTAATTCCTCATAGTAGTTTATCATATTCTTCTCGCACGTATTTCGTACTGTTCAGACGCACTGATGTAGTTTAGAATGGACGTCGCTCGTGTATTACCAGTGAATGTATTGCAAATTTTTAATTTTGTTACAGTTTGTCTGTCCTGTATTACCGTTGTCAATCTTTTATTCATAATCAAGACACGAACAAGATGAAAATTCTTCTCCTGTGTATGTAAAGTCTATATGTACTATTAGGCATGTGATATATGTACCAGTGTTGTATTTCTTTGTTAATCTAAGTTTTCCATATTGTTATAGGAGTATCAAACTCATTGATACAAATGAATGTGCCATAATCTTAATAACTGAAAAGCGTTTTCATATTATAAATCCGTTTTTATTAACTAAGAACTAATTTTGTTTTGTAAAACTAGTGTATTTGCACTTAATACTTGAATTTGCTTGAGTGACATGTTCCCTCCAATGTATTACTGTATGAATCATTATTTACTTTTAAAATAGAAGTACAATCAACCTAACACTCTTCCAATCAGGAGGAGCTCAGTCCATGAATAAATAATGTTCAATATTTACAATATATTTATGGTCTTATTCCTGTGGATTTTCTATAGTGGGTGAAATGTTCCAGATACTGATGAATTGTATCAATAGGTGTATAGTTTTCTTGCATCCTATTTGCCAAGTAAGGTGGTGGATTGCTCTGCACATTGGAGCCTAAAAATCCCTTTAGGAATTCTTTGATAAGCTCCCAGCACATGCTGGGAACTGAACATGCTTTGTACTCAATCTCCACTAGTATTCCTTTAAAATTTGAGCTGATTGTAACTGTTCCTAATTTTATGCAAAAGTCCCCAATTTCAAATCGAGGACCTTTAGATTCAGCTCTCTGCTTCTTTGACACATAGAAGTTAGACATTTTCATCATGAGTAAATCAAACAGACCATCAGCAGCCAAAGGAATTGTTTTTGTGCCTGTTTCTAATATAGAAAAAACCGTGGCCGGCTGTTCTGAATTATGTAAAACATGAACTGTTCTTTGAGCTCCTAATTGTTGTACTGATGTGTATGTTTCACAATCCACTAAAAATTGACCATACTGGACAGCACCTAATGCTAAGATCCGTTTTGTTAGAAGATCTATTGTTGAAGGTCCTGTACGATTCTCCGTAATTGGATATTGTTGAAGTATTGTGACTCCCATTATTTATAACACAAAGGGACTCGACGATGAAAATACTATGAAAATCAATGAAAATCAGAAGTGCACCGAATCTAAATGTAGGGTTAAGTTTGTCCACCTCGTGAGAAAGACACGGACTAACATTATATTTCTTCATTTTTGATAGATGCCGTCCCACTTACCGTTCTCTTTTTAAGTAATTCTCAATATAATGTTATACCTATGAAAAAATAAGGTCACTTGTGAAATTTAGCTAAACGTCTAGTAATAATTTTGAATATTATACCGATATGTTGACCATATGCTTACCCTCGTGTGTAGATTGCGCCTGCCAGGATTTACTCAGGATTTAAGTTAAACTATATCCAACATTACTCGCCCTGTGTCGGATTAATAAGTTTATTTTTCATATTAAGTTCCAAATAAAATCAAAGGTGAACTGAAAATCAAACCTGGCATGATTTTACTAGAGTTTGTTTAATGATAAATACATTATTTGTTAGCACAATATGGGAACAATTGATGCCGGTGCCAAGAATAAGTCCCGGACAGGACTATGCCATATACCAAATATTTTCACAAATAATGATAATTGGTTATATTGCACGTGCTTGCCAGGAACCATTCAAATGAAAATTTACGCAGTTTGTATTTGTTTATTATGAGTGGCAGTGTTGGCGCTGCTGTTTATTTGGAAGAGCTTCCAACGTTTTTGTGTTTATTTGGGCAACTGTCCCAGTATTTCTAAGAACCAATTATTGAACAATAAGTATTAAAATTAAAATCGTTTTTTTATTGGGTTGCATATATTATTATTAGGTTTTATATGAATACAAGTTTGCCAGTAAATTACGAACACATGCAATGTATATAGAAAATCTATTAGAAAATCCAACAGCCGACGAACTTGGATCAAACCACGGGCCACTCACATTAGTTGAGTGTCGTTGCAAGAACCTGGTAGTTCGCCTAGAAAGGTATTTGCCACAAAAATTATAAATATTAGTGAATAAGTAATACAATGATCGTCAAACAAATATTAATTGTTTTCAATATAATTTATCACATTTGCTTTACATCGATTCAGTGCAACAAAACTATAGCAGATGTTAATAAATTATTTATTAACAACGAACTTGCGCATATTCCAAAATGTTGTGGATGGTGGTTAAACTTGCAAGAAATCAATAATATGTTGGTGTGTGTGCTAGCAAAGAAGAATAGCCTTCAAATTAATTCACAATTATATAATTTGAATGATTCTTGCAACAAGTGCGCTGATTTTATGCAGGGGGAAAAGGAAACCCTTTTAGTGTTAATGGAAGATTGTACTTTACAAAAGATATTTAACACAAAATTATTTATGCCAAAATGTTGCCCGGTTAATATGATTTATGATTCTCGAAGACATAAATGCAGTCGCAGTAAACAGAATTCAACAAGTAACGTCTTTAATATTCTTCGAATTGGCTTGACAAATTGCACGCCTTTGGAGCAGGTCATTGTTGACTTTGAAGGTGATGTTTCTATTAACGAATCAACATTTTCGCTAACAATGGATACTGGACAAATATTTGACTATGGAACATATTGCATTGATCAGAACTTTAACGGAAACATCATTGTGCGAGCTTGTCTAAGATACGAAGATTATTGTGTGAATCAGACAATTGGATTTCGCTGCTTAAAAAAGTGCTGTCCTGATAATCAAATCTATATTTCCAATGGTGCAAAACCTTCTTGTACAACTTTTTACAGTGAGGGTTTTGATGTTACGAATAATTCAATTATTGTTAATTCCACAGGTATGGGATAAATAATTTACTATCAAGTCACAAATTTTATATTGCAGATTATGACTATGGTATCATTTTAAGTGAAGCTGGCCGAAAACGACCGATGAAACCGCATCAGAAATTTTATATTAATGAAGAGGGATATTTTGTATCACTAACGCAAAATAAACAACGCTTAATTGAACCGAAACACGCAAAATACTGCATAGAAAGTTGGAGCAATGACGAAGGAGCATCCGCCAAACAATTTGTATTTTTATACGTTAGTGACGCTGAACTATATAACGAATCTGTTGTGTTCAACATTAATGGAATTATCCTAGCGGTGTCATCTTTCTTTTTATTAGCCACTATCATCTCGTATTTCTTCGTGCCGGAAATGCATAATGTACATGGAAAATCAATGTTGATGTTGTGCGTATTGCTCTTGGTTGGATATGTAACATTATCATTTATTCAACTACATGGACCAACGGATTCTCGGAAAGTTTGTGTGTCAATTGGTAATTAAATGTTTTATTCGTAGGATCTATTTTCGAATTAATAGCTCGACATAAAATGCTTGCTAACAAATAGTTTTCATTTCTTTATAGGTTTTATTATTATGTTCAGCTTTCTGGGAGTATTTGCCTGGTTGAATGTGATTTGCTTTGACTTGTGGATTGTTTTTGGGTATAGCTACGGAGGGTATATTACTCAACTTTTAGGCGTAATTAAATGTATGATTATAGATCGTTGAAAATATTGGATAAGAGATATCCTCATAAATGCAATAAGAAATTTATTTACTATAATCTCTATGGATGGTGCGTTCCAATTTTATTAACGGGATTTGCAATATTTGCTTACTGCACAGATTATCTACCTTCAGATTACGTCCCGCATATTGGCGAAACACAATGTTATTTTAATAAACGTAAGCGAACTGTAATAATATTTACATATTCTATTATTAATTCATGATACTTGAAGATGCCAGTTCGTATGATTATATAATCTATTTCATTACGCCTGCAGCGATAATGATTGCAATAAACTGCGTATTTTTCATACAAACTATTTCGTACTGCCTGAAAGTTAAAAATAATATACAGAACTTGCAATGCAGTACTGTAAATTCACATGGAGAACGAAAGAAATTGCAGTATGAAAAAAACAAAGAAAAGTAGTTTTCTTTCAAAAATTACATATGATATTTGTAATTTAAATTATTGTTTTTAGGTTGATGATTGTTTTCAAACTCTTTTTAGTAATGGGAATACCATGGACTTTCGAAATTGTTTCTTCAATATTTAACTTTAAAGAATCAACGTGCTTATTTATTCTTGAATTGATATGCGACGGGTTGAATTCTGGAGCAGGTTTGATTACAATGTGAATTCGAAATTAATAATTAAAATGTATGAATTTTACAGGCATTATTTTGTTTTGTATACTTTTTCATGGAATATTAAAAGCAAAACGTACTGCTTCAAGGCGAGCGTCTTCAAAGTTTCCATTGGCAAGTTCGGTTACACGAAAAAGTTTACTAACTAGCACATCGCCTAATAAATCTAAATTGTAATTAGTAAATTATTTTCAAACTATCATATAAATAGCTTATTCTAATATGTACCTCTTGAATTATAAAATAGTTGAATTATTGTTCAACATAGTATAAATATCAACTATTTACTAAAACAATAACACTCTATCAAGAATCACTAAACTTTGCCTGCTTAATTTTTAACAAATTAGTAAAATTACAGCTAAAATATCAGAAATTATTTTTCTGAATACCAGAAAAGTTTCCTTGCGCTTATATATATCCGAATGATATATTCTGTACATCCTCAGCATTCACGTCGTACCTGCGCATATAATTTTCAATATCATCATCGCAAATGGTTAAATTTGACATATCTAGTGAAGTCGTGTCCATATCTGCATCAGTCTGATTGGTTTCCGCCAAGGAATGACGTTTGTTTTCCGGATGCGTTGATACCTTTTTAATTTGATAACGGTATAGATAGCCCTAAAATAATAAAGCCAGTTACAAAATAAACACATATTTATGTTAATACATGCAGTTAGAATCAATACACACAATTTATATGGGAATATGATATTTTGGACAAACGTATCTAATACAGGATTGACATATGAAATATAACGACATATATAATACACATGGGATTTTGGTAAATTCTTTGGAATCTTCAATTGTTTTGTTTGTCATGGTATATCAAAAGTATCACTGGGACTCACGTCGTAAAGATTCATGAGGGAATAGAAATCTAGATCTGCTACAGATGATTCTTCCTCCTCTTTTGCGAAAACACTTTCGGTAATAACGATATCATTAATATCATTAAAGTTTTCCTTTGCACGTTCAGCAGCTGAATTACTTTTGTCGCTGCTTTCTTCCTTCTTTAAATCGGTATCACTTTCTGCATCTAAGCTGTCTGCTTTTTTATCACGATAACTTGAAAGATCTAATATTTCGTACCACGCGGTGTGAGCTCTTTCGGAATTACTGTGTTCTTTAGATTCCGAACCAAAGCAAAATGGACTTTTCTCTGGATTTTGTGTGCTATGGTGAGCTGATGGAGGCGTGCCGGTATTCGCGTTACTATTAGTAAAATTTGTATTGAGTTTGAGATCTGCCGGAAGAGAAAATCGATGATAAATCTTGTACGGATTAGCCTGCGGATGGAACTGAAAGGCACGTCCATCAAGCGTTTCCTGCAACCGCCGGCTTGTTTCCCGCCAAAAATCACGCGAATGGCTTAGTCTTTGCCTCTTCGGCTGCCGTGTCAAATCCGATTCGGACTTGGAGGCTCTCAAACGCGAATGCATTTTCGATCGTTCAGTGCTTATATCGTCGGTATCTTTGCTTCTTGAAAATTCACCGCTACTACTAGAAGATAAAGTCACTTCCGACACGCATGAATGAAGACGTTTCACTCCACGTGAACCACCCGCGTGGTTCGAATTCTGTAAATTCGTTTTATTTGATTAGAACTGTAGAAGTCGGATTCCATATGCCATAGAACGCAAGGTGGGATAGTTATCAAACTTACGTTGATACTCATGTTGAAGGACGATATTTCTGTTTCCACTGTATATGTTTCACCATTTAGTGTTGCAGCAATTGATCTAAACTAAAGAATTTGTGAAATAATAGCATAAGTTAAGAGCAAGTTAAAAATAAGTTTGACAAATGGTGTTCATAACTTGTTAGCTCTTATTTCATTTGTTTTATAAAGACATAAAAGACGAGTGTGATTCATCAGCGCACTTGATTTTATTAACAAAATAATGCTAAAAACAAATGATTATACAGGATTACAATGTAAGGTAACATAGTACAGCGGGTTCATTTAATTAAGACAACGATTAGAAAAGAACCACCATAATCATGCACTTTATTCTCGATAATATATTATTAATACAAAAACAAAACATTTAACATCTGTGACTGTTTGTCTTTTATCATTCGAATAGATTATCCTCATCAATTTTTCTTGTCGCATTATCAATATTAGTTATTATTTATATAACGAAGTGTCTTAAAAGGTATTTAAGCACTTGGCGCATGCTTTGTATATCATATAGCAATTGTAAATTTAAATGTTAATGTAATTACTTGTTTTTTGGTGTTCTGTATTTTTTCCTTACACGTTAGTCATTAATTCTTTATTACGGAAGATTACACATTATGTACTCAAGAAGTAGAATTTATGTAAAATCGAGAATCACATTAACATTCAGCGTATTAGTAAAGAGGAAACTAAGAAAAATCGTTAAACTTTAAACTAAAATTCAACGAGTAAAACGAAAACATCATACTGATTGCTATCGTAGGCGTATAAACCGCTTTTATCATTTTACCGTAAATTTACTTTACAATTTAATTGAACAAATCTTATTGCTATTTATTGCTAATAATTTGTTAGCTGTGTTTGCCGCGTGTGTGAGTTTAGTTTTACTTTTCGGAAACGTAGAAAGACAGCTCTCAACTTAAAACTAGTAATGAAAAACCTGCCCTAACAAGATTAACATTTTATTATTTTATTTTATTAGTTTAAGTTTACGATTCATTGAGAAAGCTAACAATTATGTTATCATAGCAAACGTTTTTGTATGTTTTTTTTTGTTTTCACTTAAGAATTGTAGATTGTCTTTGCTTTCTAATTGTCCTCCAAACGAAATAACAAATCTCTCTGCTCATTTTGAATCGGTCTCCATGTGTCTTCTTATCATTGTAATTATTTGTAGTAAAGCACAGCACGACTATGTTAATATTAGTTTTGTAATCTGCTCGTCATTTTCTCTCTACTCATTCTGCACAAATTTTCCCAGCACATGTGACAATAATTTTAATTATTGTCAAATGCACCTTGCATTTTGCTTCTGCATACTCAGTGTAAATAATTCTAATTTTTATATAGTGTAATAAGAAAGTCGTTTTCTCACATCTTCTTTGTAATTCGTGAATTAGCATAATAATTTTAGCTTGAGTATCCAAGTACATAATCGTCAATTGCTACTTCGATTTTGTTATACTTACACAAAATTACACATTCATTCGTTTCATCGTCGTATTAGTTTTTTTGTTTTTCATCTATATTCACAACCAATGATTCGCTATTCTTTTTTTGTCACTAAAGTACATCGTTTCGACATTGTTATTCAGGCCGCTTTTGAATAATAATAATAATATAATATAGTTTAATAGAATATAAAGCTATCTCTTTATGAAGATTCAACTCAGGTGTATATATGCGTATAAAACTTTATAATTTGACGGATTATGGAAGAAACTATTGCGAATATCAACAAATATTATACTTATATCCCTGCTTATTATTTCTTATTACTCGCTCATCGCATCGTTATAAATATTTTTTCTGTTTTTGATATTGCATTAAAAAGTCCGTGAATGACTGCATTTCCTTTACCAGAACATTATTTAACAACGTTATATTCGTTATGGAATTATTTAAATTGATGTACGTACATAATTATGGCTAATTATTTTTAAGAGATTAATTAAAATAGTTTAATAATAGTACAGTTATAATTAGTTGATTTAATTATTTATGTAATGTATGTTATAAAAATGAGTTTTACATCTAAAATGCAAACCTTAAGTTATGTTCTTCAATGTCAATGTATATTTGATTCTCTTGTTTTAAAAAGCCGAAATCTTATGATGTACATAATTATTTGAGATAATTGACTTTGTCTTCTCTTATCTTATTCATCATCAAGACGTTTTGCTACAGCCAGCAGTAAAAATCATAGAATTAATTAGGCTTTACATTTTAGGTCACTTTGAAACCTTTTGTCTTTTGATTAATTATGAATCATAAAACGGGTACGGGCAGTCCAGCTTAAACTTGAATGTAATATGTAGCTTATGACTCGTTTTGTTTATCGTTTTGATTACGCGTATTGATTATTATTGATTTTTTTCTTGTTATCGATTTGCTCCTTCGTAATTAGCGGTTGATTTTTTTAGATATATTTCTACATTGTTTACTGAGAATACACAAAGTTTTATCATTAATATAACATCTTTAACGGTGAAAAGTATCCCTGCTTCTTTATATAATTAATAATATGTACTATAGTAATGCATACTTGCACGTATAATTTGCTTAAAATGATTTTAAAAATTAATCATCACCCTCGACGCACATATGCTTATAATAATTATTATATATCACTTTGAATCGGTTCACATTTGATTACGATTGTTTTTTATTCATCATGTGGTTGTTCTCTTTGTAAAAATGTGGATATGAACTGTACGCATAATTTTGTAAATGTTTGAAGTCTTAAATATCTTAAATTTCTAGATCCTAGAACATTCATTGAACTCGCCTGCACGCTTCTTTCAGAATTCATAGTCGTTTCTTTTCTCTTCTTTTTGCCTAACTCTAGAATAATAACATACTTCTGTATCTAAAACGTATTAACAACACTTGCTTTCTTTGCTTATTTATGATAAGTAAATAACATTAAGTGGAAGTTCAAAATGCACTGCATGAGCGTCCAATCAATAAAACGTGTTGATTTGCTTGAATCCTAGGACGAATCTACGACGATACCGTGTATACACCGTGAATGCTGCATCAGATGCACTGCTACACTAATGCACTCTATTCTTGTTGTTGATAATTTTACTGAAGATGTTGCTATCTTTCCTGACAAGACGATTGTTTTTTCATCGCTTGCCTCAGTTCCTGTTAGTTTTGTGGCGGCTTTTCCTCGGTAATAAAAGTTTGAAGGTGAATACGATGATGATAGGCGCGCAACTTGCGCGTTTCAAGTGTCCGCAGATGGTTTCGGCTCTTCAACGTCTAAACTAAGGCACTCCTTGAAATGGTCTTCCATTGAGCGATACATGTGTTCGAGTACACCATGTAGTTCATGTCCTTCATCAGCATAACTCTGCGAATTTTTAAAGGTAATTTAGACAAGTTAGACAGTTGGAAAAATAGGAAGCATACTTGATATCGGAATAGAACGCCAGCCTCAGTTAGAGCTCTCGCCAGGGAAACACCATGCTGATAAGGGGCTGAGATATCTGCCAACCCATGAAGAATATACAATGAGTTTGAAGGGATGTGTCGCGCTCGTTGCGTCGCATCGGCCTCCACGTAACCCTTGTAATTGTCGGCAGGTAAACCAAGGACTCGCTCCGTGAACGCAGAATCTGAATTTACGAATAATAAAGTTATTAATATGGAATGCTTTAGTTTCCCATGAAGAATTCTTACTGTAGTATAGCCAGTCAATGATTGGGCTGACGGCGACTCCGCATTTGAAGACTTTCTGCTGAGAACCTAGAACCATTGCGGTAACATAACCGCCATAGCCCCAGCCCCACACTCCGACTCGTGTTTCATCCAGAAACTTGAGCGTGTTTAGCAAATGTTTGATGACGGCGATCTGGTCGGCAACCTCGACGCCGCCGATATGCCGATAAAGGGCACGATTTGCTTGACCACTGCTACCCCGTACGTCCAATCGTACGTAGACAACATCACAGTGGCTCGACATGTATGTCCCCCAGTCTATGCGGAATTCGTCGGTCACGGCTTTACTTCCGGGTCGGCCGTTTCTACACAATTAATAAAATTAACCTTTCAGCTCACTGGACAATAATAGTTGGGCTTACACTTCGACTAGAACAGGATAGGCAGCATCGCGCAGCTCCTCGCGCCAACTTGGAGGCAGCAAGAGTTGGACTTGGGCTCTGCTGCCTTGCGATAAAGGCACCTCGAATGCGCGCTGCCGCGGCAACGCCAGCTCCCCCAGGATGGGGCCCTGCTTCGGCCGGCTGTCGTACAGCAGCTTGGCCAGTTTATGCGTGCGCGAAGAGTGCACGCCGGCCAATGGAAGACCTGGACCTTCGCACTCCAGCACGTAGTACCTTTCGGCAGCTGTATCCGACGGAGGACTTACCAATGCGTTGAAATGCGTACAGTTTGCATACAAATATCGACTACTCCACAGCACCTCTCCCAAGTCGCACGTTATACAAAGGGGTTCAATGCGTCTCACGTCATCGGTCATGGGATCACGGCCGACGTATAGATGCCTCTGTCCGGGTTTGTGTTCCTCACTTGCCAAATAATATCTAGCAGCAAGAAAACAATTTGTTACAACTTCAAAGTCACGTTGCGCGGGTGGATTAAGATTGTACACGTACATCGAATGTTTGGCGGTATCCCAGGAGAGAATCTTATTGACTTCGTATCGTCCGTGACTGATTACGGCGATGCGCTGCTGCGTCAGTGTCACGTGCTTTATGTGCGTGAACGAGTCGATGCTTCCTTCTTGCACCGACGCCAGCAGCAGGAAGCTGTCGCCATCCGGTGCGACGAGCGGATGATCCTGGATCTCCAGCCAAGCGTCCTCCAAGGCGCGTTCGGCGTGCACCTACCAAGCGAACGAAGAGTGAGTATTATTCGATTGAGCTATTCTGTCATTAGTGTGGCGTTGTGGCGCAGTCAAGAAAGGACGATTGCTAAAAGAATGAGAGTCGCAGCCTTGCGAAAGGAAAAGAAACGCGCAAAGCAATTACGACGCAAGGGGAGCGATAATCAGCTCTCGACTTGCAAGTTGTTGGGTTAAGCCGCTCAAGATCGCTGCGAATATGAAGCCGCGCGCGCTGAATGCGAGCCAAATGAAGGCGAGCGCGCGCTGTATATGAATATTCAACGTCTTAGGCCTGCTTATTGTCGAATGAATCTCGAAATTACAGTTGCGAATATTTATTGCTTCGTAATGAATGTGGCTGCGGCATGATATTAAATTGCAATTTTCGCTTTATTCAACTTTGAGCCTGAAAAACGTTGTGCGCAGCGCGTAACTAAGAAATCAATTGCAACTGCGAGATAAATTTAAATTAAATCACGTAGATAAAGCATTTATCTTGTTTTCAGGATGTGATGCATCATTTATCAAGTAGTCCTTTGTAAACATATGTCTTCCATGTTTGTTTGTGTGATCCTTTCAAGTTCTTGTCGCGCAAAGTAAATGCGAATACTTGAAATATTTGTTCATTTTCTTTGCCTTGAATACAATGGAAAAACAAAATTGCATTTGGCGCATGTCATGATCAATGAAGTCTATAATTTACTTATCTTTTTTCATAAAAGCGTTTAGCATAAACATCCCGTAATTTATCGCTTCAAGTTCTATAATAATTTCGCAGCAGTCACGTTTATTCAAGTAGGTTGTCCGCGTATTCTTTTATTGTGTGTTTCATTTTTCATGCGTTTTCACTTTAGAACGAGTTCTCTTTTATAAATGTGTTCATTTGCTATATTTCCAAACCAACGCGCTTCCTCTTCTGCGTCGTGCATCCTTAAACACGTCGACGAGAAGGATGTTGCATCGCATAAAACGGAAGAGTGAAAAGCTCGAGCGCGCAGCGCACACACATTTTCACTAAGTGGATTAAGAGTTGGCTGGCGAGCGTTTACAACGTTAAAAATTAAAATAATAATCCAGTTTGAATTCGTAGGAAAAATATTCGTATAACATGCAGTGTATGCAAGGATTCGCCACCTTCATCTGCGTCCCAGTCACAATGATAAATTGCTTCGGATGAACGCTAGCCGCCCCCTCAAGTAAACCACTAGTTAGCATCGCGCAACAGCATTTTCCACATTCCTGTCACACTGAAGCCCAAATACAAGGTATTCAAATATGCATATTTAATATGGCTGCTCGTAAATCTTTCAGAACATTTAAACTTTCAGGAATTCCGAAAGATTAGTTATTTATGGATTAGTTATATATCAGAAATAGCTTTCTAATTAAATTATACGAAATTTAGAAGATTAAGAGGAACACTCTGAGTTTTATCATCTACGTGATCCTTTGCAGCACTTGTGGCTCACTCCACCATGAAAAATCTCAGTCTGAAACTATGAGCGTATGCTGGAGCCACGAGAGAAGAGACAAGTGTTGACGCTCAATTAATTAATTCCTCGAATTGGGAATCGCGCTTGTCAGGTTAGTGAACGTGTGCAAGGTGCATGTAAAATTAGACTAGGTACAGCGTGAAGACAAATACCTCAATGCATGTCCAATTTGGAGCGAGGCATGCAGACACAATACTCAAGTTCTGTGCTCTATTCATCCATACTGCAGATACTTGACTGTTGTTTTGGCCGATCCAATCTGCTGATGTTAAATAGTATTCTCTGTAATATAAAAATTGTTGAAAGAATGCGAAGGAATATTGGGGCAAATTAATGCAATGAGTTTACATCCAAGTTTACAAAACTTTGGAACGATTTCAGTGTTCTTCTGAAAACACTTCATTATATGCAGAGGGTGTATAATAAGGCGGAAAATTAGATGACAAAAGTTGACTCAAGTGAAAAGAGTTGCAACTTGAAAAAAGTTTTCAACATTTTTGAGAACATTTGAGGCCTAATTTGATGTCTGATATATCTTGAAAACTTTCTGAATAAGCCACTGATTTATGTGGATTTAATTATTTCATTATTATCTTAGATACAATTCCGAATGGAAAAAAGAAATTAATTTCGAAAACTTGAATTTATACGTACTGTCCAATGAAAGGTTTTGGTGGTATCACTTCAATGGGTTGCAAATCCGTATAGTTCGACATATCCATCACCCATAATGTAACAGTCGGATTTGGTGTGCCAGGCTAGAAATGAAAACCATTTTTATTAAGAGACATATTCAGAGATGTGCTATAAAATACTCGTAAGATTTATTGTGACTTTATAATAAATCTCTCTAAAAAGGATAACCGAATAGCAAAATTTCTATAAAATAAAAATCATTTTCTATCATGTCATATATTTTCCTATCGTAATTTATATCGACGTTCTACAGATATATTTCTAATATCTCTTGCTTTAATCTATCACATATTGAATACATTATATTCCTGTCTAAATGTACAAAAATCTATCATTAATTCTAAGCGTGTAGCACAAAATGAAATGCAATCCATAAATACATTAACACTGATATTTGTTTTGGTTTAGGTTTTACAGAGCATTTACCCCCATTAATCCCATATTTGTTGGATGAAAAAATGCAAAACGTCGGATTGGTGGGCATATTTATTATGATGGATTTACATAGGATTTAATGTACGTGTACGTAGCCTGTGGCATTGCAGGGCTTGATTTCATTACACGTACGAATATATTAAAGAATATATATGGTGAAGCGTAATACTCACGGTCGGATAGCGCAGCGTTCGACTGGATGGGAAGGTGGTGGGTTTCTGCGCAACGCCGCCGGCGGTAAGGACGTTGCCCGTCGCAAACCAAGGATACTGCAGGAGCCCGACGTTGCTGTCGTTGAACGTCACGTACATCAGATGCGTCCCGTCCGGCGACGGCCAAAGAGCGTTTGGCGTTCGCATTACTTCCTCTGCGAAAAATCAAATATCGAGCTGATGATTTATTTAAATTCGCGAAGATGCGAAGCGCCGGAAAATAATGAAATAATATCAGTTTTATTGAAAAATCAATTTTATGAGCTCTAGGGATTCCAAGCATGAAAAATGAAGCCTCACGAACCCTGATAGATCCAGTCTGGAATGCCGTTAAAGACTACATCCGGGATACCGGTGAACGTCAATTGGAAGTCGATGTCGTCCCAGGGCGACTGTCGCACATAGATATCGTTGTGGTAGATGATGAGCATCTTGTGCGTATCACCCAGCCAGCTGGCGTGCTGGAGGCGCTGCGGTTGCGTCTTCGACGATGTCGCCAATCGTACCGGAATATGATGGCTGCCAAACAATTGCAGGTCAGAGGAATGCACATACACAAAAATCATCTAACAAACATATCAACTTTAGCGAACGTGCTTGCACTGCAAAATGGGAAATTGCGAAAGTTTTAATTGAGAGGCGCACCGAATGAAATCAATGAATGCGATCTGCTATGATGAAGCGACAGTTTTCAGTTTTCTTTGAACACAGACAAACTTCATATTCGCACACTCAGCAGCGCGCTAGAGAACCTAACTGTTAAAGGTTCTAATTTTAGTTTCATTATCCGTTCATCATTCTTGAATAGCATTTTTTCAGCGGTTGGAAGGAAATGAAGTTCTTCGGAGTCGAGCGACGGTGGCGGCGATGAAAGCATGCGGAAAAAACGCGCTGCATTGATAAAGGAAATCTGCATGGCGAGCGCGAGAAAAAGCGTGAATTATCCGGTTTTGAAAAGCGTGCGAAATGCGAACGCAGTGCAATGCAATCTCATATCCATATATTATACGCGCCACGATTCGGTGTGGGGCGACGCGATGCGTTGCTCCGCTAGCATCAATGCTAACGGCGGCAGCGACGGCGGCAATGCGAAGCCACAATTTTCATGTAAATGCTAATGCAACTTCCCGCTTTCCGGTGCGTTAGCTATCGCCCACCGTCGGAGCACTTCATCGCCTTCGTCCTATCGCTTTTAATTAATCTTTTTGTCTTCAATACAGGTTGGGAAAAATTGCACACTCCTCTTGCTTGCATTTTCTCACAGGCGCATTCGAAGCAAATAAGCTTAACTCTTGTTATTTAAATTAAAAGTTTACTCACTCATTACTAACGTCGTAGATAGTATAATGCGCAGTATAGGATTGTCTAAAGACCTGTAAAATTGAAATACATTAACATTAATTATATTTAAACTGCAAAACATCGAAAACGACATTGTTAGTTAAATTATAATAATCAAAGCAAAATTAATAAAAAGGAAAAATGATGGATTTGCTTTCAGGAGATGAAAGAAAATTTGAAGATTACTCCTGATATTTTCCTCGTCAGGATAAGTGAACTGAATTAAAGTATTAAATTATTGATTATCACGCATGTGATGTAGGCCGAAATGGAATTGGACACAGAATTGTAGAAAAATAGGACACAAAGGTGCAGCCACCGTACAGAGGCGGCATTTTGCCAAAACGGTTAGCGCCGGCTGGTCGCCAACCACTCGAAGGTCTCACAAGCGAGACTTCCTGTTCGGATCGCTGCTGCCGCCAGCAGCCGGCTGGTTTTTGGCTCAAAATCTATAGATGTATCGGTCCTATCCGCGTCCATATGTTCAGCGAATTCAATCCGCTGGCAATAACTAAACTGTTCCCGACCGCGCGTAACCACAACCCAAAACCACAAGCAGTGATCTGCCACCCCCTGAGCCTGCGACTTAGCGGTGGCTCTCTCAAGATAAACTGCAAGTCAATATTAACAGATGTTGCATGTTGGTTTCGCACGTGTGAACCGAAGCTGTTTTCTATTAAATTTCAACTAATTTTACTTTTTTGAATTTGCCAATTCAAACGCGCGAATTTAGCTAAGCTCATTTGACCGTACAGCGCAGATGCATTGGAAAGGCGCATGTTCGAATTATCATGATAAGAAACAACATACGATGCATCACCTTGCTGACGAGCTCAGTTGCATGGTGCGAGTGAGTCGAGATCGTGTTAGTACGACGATAAACAATTGCATAGCTAGTGCACAAATCATAAAGAATTGTATAAATATTTAGACTATTGAATAATCATCACATCTACTTAAAGGTTAGTGTAAATTATTACTATTTCGAACGATCAGCGATGTTCTATCATCAAATTAATTACAATCATCTGAGATTGTGTTGCGGTTGATCGATTGTTACCCATTCAACGTTATATTGTTAATAGTTGCTGTAATTAGAGGTTTTAGCCATGACGAATAATTAATTATGCTTTCATTTGGGTCTACCAATGTGTATAATAGCGATTGAAAAGCGGTTTAGAACGAGAGAATTTACGGATCGCGACGTTCGATTTCGCTGATAACACGACAGGTACGAACGAGTTTAAACAATTTTGCTACGAATATGCCTCTTCCAAATAAACGTAAACGGTGTTAAAAGGAGCAAATATGTGTGTAAATGTATAAAAATTGAATACTTTTAAGATATGTTTCATAATTTTCTTCTCGTGTTTTTATGGTGCGTTATGTTTTTATTAGCTGCTCTTAAAACTAAATGAATACTCAAACTAGCGTAAACATTTGAAACACATATAATTTGGCAAATTTATGATTGAAACTACAACTGTAAGCGGAAAAAGCGTGTCTTAGATCATATCACAGTTTGTGTCGCTTGCTTTGTGCGCTTTAGTCAGCAAGGGAACATTCATGTGCTTGTGTGGCGTTACATTCTCGGGGAATGCCGCTCCTTGTTTTCCGCCGAGGCACAAAGAAGTCTTTTCCTCATCGGAACGTACGGAAATACAGGCGAACCGTGCGTGACTTCGAACTGTTAAGGACTGACCCAGAAATCATCATCGCGCGCGATTGCATATCACCGAGAAGCAACGACTTTGCTTGCACAAAGCGATCCCAAGCGCATGGTGCGAATGCCTTCGGGTGTCGAATAAAACACGTGCTGTTATTTTTAGCAGTCGAAATTCGCACACCGAAAAGGACTCATACATCGAATGCAATTATTTTCAGCATAAAAGAGCGTTTCGAATTCAAATATCTGCTGAAAGGCGACGAACTCTGTATGCGAATGTTTTAACTCATCCTTTCGCATAAAGTTTCAAATTTTCTATAACTTGTTACGGGAGTCGTGCTGCGTCGTGCGAGATAGTTACTTGTTTGATGGTAAAACTTCTAACATGGATGCGAGATTAACCTTTGACCCATATCTTAATTTGAATCAAGAAGGGGCACGTTTTACTATTAGGAGGAGACGTGCATATTCATTGTATTTAAGTTTATTGCCTACACACAGACACGGCAAGCCATTTGTGCGCAGTGTGCCAATTAAATTATGGATTCAAAGCCGAGAAACACATCCCTATAAATACAAATGAAACCGCCACACTTCTTCGTATAAATATTCATATTTTATTTTGCGCCCGGCAGCAGCTAATTTGTACATTTCAGAAAGATAATCAGTTTCTTGTCAGTCTTTTTATTTTTAGCTCACAGATTGAAAGATAACATAAAAAGAAGTAGACAATAAAACAATGCACAAGAAAATGAAAAGGAAGCCGTGAGGAAAAACACGAAAATGGTATTTGGTAAATTACCAAGTCGTTATCCGCTTTATGAGGGGGCATTAAGCGCGTTCAATGCGCTCGTAAAACAACCAGCCGAAGCACACGCTAAATGAAGATTGCTAATTTTCAAGTGAATGCAAGCGTGAGATAAAAATGCACACGACAAAAAGTGGAAACGAAAGCATACGAATACGAAGAGTTGAGGACTTACTACATGAACGTTTCTATGACGCTATAAACAAAAAGATAGAAAAATATTTACATACACTTTATTTACACAAAACCATAAGTAAGTTGAGAAAGAGAGGAGCAATTGAATGGATAAATTACATTTCGTACGTGGATCACTTACTTGCTTAACATTGTGCTGGAACAATACGTATTTGAGGTCCTTGGTGCACTGATAACCCCTGACATTTAATTGTCTCTGAAACAGGCCGAAGCAAACCACCAGAACGAATGAACAACTTTGAACGTGTACAGATTGCCAATTTGTTTGAGCATGCAACACATAATTGCTTTGTTATATTGCGCTACTACGTACGAACAAATCTCTATTCGGCTAATTTGCTCGCCCTGGTGCGCGCATGTTTTGCATGATTGTTTGCCGTTTAAATATCACGTTTCATGTAAAAACATATTACCTACGCATGCTTCAGGTTGTAGAAGTAATTAATCAACAAACTCACCAGTGTGTGGTTCGTAACCAGTAAACTAACGGTGAAGTTGCTTGTGTCGAGCAGCGAAAGGCCGCCGTCGTCTCCCTGGAAGACAAAATGTGTGCTCGAAATCCAAGACGGAGGTAATCTGCTGGGATTTAGATGTCCCTGCGAAATTACATGAAAAACCCGTGTTTGAATTTCGCACCAGCAATTTTCACAGCTACAATAAGGCTAAAAAACTTTATGAACTTTAATGATAAATTATTATAGCTGGATAGTGACAAATATGTGAGTCTAAATTAGCAGGGTTGAGCATGTTAATTTGAGGCAAAAATCACTATTCAATGGCATGTTGTGCGCGCGTCAATTTCGGGATATTTACCAGAAAATCCAGTGGAAATATTTGAGATATTCCACGCGCAATTCGTAATACAACGTGGTGGAAATCGTGAGGCAGGGATGCGAACAACGACGCAGAACAGAAAGTACACAACAGCGAGGCGCAATGTTTTGAATATTTAAGCACGATTATACTTTGCTTTCTCGCTCGCACGCTGAAGAGTTTTGCGCCGTGCTTCCGGTCGCCACGCGTTTCCGCATTCTGTGTGTTGTTTGTCAGGCGACTAGCTTCACGCTTTTCACCCTTCCACCCTCGGAATGCGCGCAGTTTATATGTCGTAGTCGTTTTCACGGAATTATTCATTTTGAAATTATGATATGAACTTTGAAAATTATCATTTAATTTAACAAATGGAGCACTAGTTTTTATGAGATTGAGATAAAATTACCTGTAAATATTCGTCTAAATCCATACGTCTGCCATGCCAGTAGAGCAATTCGTCAACATAGCCGAGCAGATAGATTGCGGTGATGATACCAGAGATGACAAGGCTTATCACCAGGAGGGAAAAGATGATCGACCACCAATTGTGCCCCTCCTCGCCGTGTAGCGCTAGCTCCTGCTGAGCCAGTTCGCAATCACGAACCCAAGCGTTGAGCAATCGTTCGTAATTGCGAGTGTTTGCACATCCATTGGTGACACATTCGGTTTCGAATGCAATGTGGTGTAACCACAAGTCCAATAGACACCCCCCAATGTCCATTGAGAGACACGTAAAACATTCGAAAATGAGTTTAATTTACATTGCAACACAATGAACACTGCGATTGAAATAAATCCACACGCAAATAAACACTTCATTAACTAGCAAATTGTCTAGAATTCTAGAGGAAATGGGTGGTTGTGTTGTTTGTGTAATGCTTTGCTATTCGATTGAGTAAGTATCTTATTTAGAATGACTTCATTCAACTATGGATATTTTATACTCTAAATTTGGAAGCTAATTCATAATGACTATTTTCATTCTATCAAAATATGCAACAGGCAAAAGTTGCGTCTTTGCAATAAAAAGGTACTTATTAAACGAATTATCGTGACATTCCATAAAAAGTCTAAGAGACTAATCTTTAAATTTTGCTTCAACAGTTTTTGCTCTAAACTGTGACTAATGTTCTAAGAGTGCTTTGCAAGTTCAAACAGGAATTAATTGATCTTTGATTGATTGATAATTGAGGGGAGAATAATGGATACAATTTGAATGGATCATTCATTTAATTGCAAATATAAAAAACGCACAAACAAATTAATTATAATAAGTGAAACTTAATCAATCATTTACAGAATGGAAAATCAATGAATGTGCATTACGCTAAATCATCATTTAATTTCCATTATACGCATAAAATCTTCGCTAATTTGATCACTTCCGGATAAACTTCGGCGATAAGGTGTTCTGAGTGAATTGCTTTTTAATTCGTACATAATTCATAAGACTGCTGCGTGTATTTATCTAACACGATTCGGCACTAATCAGCCGCAGCAATTAATCACGAAGTGCTCTGATGTTCCATTTGTGAAATTGAGTTAGCCACACACGCGCGCGTTCGACGATCATAATCAAATTATCGATTGATTTAACGTCGCCGAAAATCAAGTGCCTTGCGGCGTTAATACAATAAAATATGCACACGCGTTGCGTTGAGATGCACATTCATCACGTCTCCAAGTCACTACGAAATAATTTAGCAAGCAATCGAACTCAAACTAATGCATTAAATAACTATAATTAAATGGCCATCGGAATTGCCCAATTGCATTAATGATGATCACTTAAATAATTCTGATAGCCATTGTGTCTTAAGACTATAATACGTACTAAGATACTAAAATCAAGTCAGTACTCATTCCATTCGCATTGTCAGAAACTAATCTCAGTCAGAAATTGATATACTGAAGTTTGTTGCAGTGTCAAAGTATTATTCAAAGAATTGCAGGTCCATTTCACATACCACTAATATTATTTATAAATTATTAATTATTCTTTGCTCATATACATCAAACTTCATCGAGAGTTATTTAAAATACTGAGTTAAGTAAGTTATCATAAGCGGAAAATTATGAAATTTTATGTATATGAGCAAATTTATAAGTTTATGTGTTTTCTCAAGACAATCGTGAGAAAGATTTTATAAGTGCACTTTATGTTATGCGAAGCAAGACTATAATGATCTCATCGTATTTTACAGACGTATTTTAAAAGTTGGTATTTGTGCATGGCAAAAGTTTAGTTTAGTTTAAAATATGAGCATCATTATAGCCTTAATTTCGTTTCAGTATTATGCACTATATCAATTACAGCTCTGCTTTTACTTTTGAAATTAGGAGTAGAAAACTAGCATTGGTGCATTGGCAATTTAAATATTTACATCGTGCATATCTTTCGTGCGACGTTCTGCTTGTTACATGGCAAAAATGCAAATGTGTTTGCCATGCCAAGCAAATTGCTTTTTAACTATTTTCCTTATATATTGCATTGCCGCACACTTTGCCAGCGCGCGCGCGCTTATTACACGCTGCCGCCGTCAGCGAACGACGACAACGCGTTTCATTTTCGCATTCATTTTTATTTCTTGCAAAGGCAATTTCCTTGTAAATTGTGTACTTTAAACTTGTACACATCTAATAAAGAAGAGGTACTAATTACGGTACACTCTCACGCGGCAGTTGAAATGTTTAAACGACTTGCCATTAGCGTGTGTGATTTATGTACATTTCCTGCACGAAGATTTCTTGAGGTATTTGCGGAAAATTTTTTAAATTTCCATATGAAAAGCAAAATCGCAGAGCTGTATTTGATTAGAGTTTTCAAACTAACTTTTCAACTTTAAAAGTGCATTCAACACAATGCGATTTTATCAGCTGACACTCGGATGAAATGTCATCGAATGTCAATTGCGTTAAGTGCTTGATCGATTTAGGTAATTGAATTTAATTGATTAATTCTTTGTTGCAGATGACTTAGATTTAGCAGTAGTGGTTTGGTGGTTGGTGGCTAGAGATCTCGTGCATGAGAAAATAGAAAGTGGTACGTTACGAGTGAGGGAGGGCACACACTACGAATTCGTCCTGGCTGCGTCGAGTACTGACCTCTTCGCTACCTACCTCGGCCTTTTTGGCCTTCGGATCGGCAACCTGCAGTGTCTCATCGGGAGGCACGCGCCATGAACCTTTCGATTCGGTATGCACATTGGCGTGCATCCCGTCGACGTCCCCAGACCGCTCAACAACGCCACCGCTGCCACCGTTGCCGCCGTCGCCACCTCCGTCGCGAGCCTAGCGCGTCGTCCTTCGTCGTCCTCGTCGTTCTTGAGGTAGGCGTGTATTATTTTATTCTCTCAATACCTGCAACCGCATCAGAGAAACAATGACAAATGTTACGCACATTTTAAAATCCAGCTCATGCATAAAGCGGTTATAAATAACAATTTCGACCGGTGTTTATCTTACTGTCGGCGCGTTTAAGGCAAAACAAACATGCACACTTGTCTTGTAAATTCGGAAATTTATGCAGGACCCACTGCGCGTTTACTTGCTTGCCACGGGTAAATTTTGTTTATGATTCTCAATTGGGCAATCGCACGTAGATATTTGCATTTGCATTTCCATTTCCAACGCACACGAAGGGAGAGTTTCATCAGCTTTAAATTTAGCACTTGGAGACGCAACAACAATAATATAATCTTTGAATTATATATTCGCAAAATGTTCTCACTTTTATCTAACTCGGCTCGAAGGAATGCTCGCTGCAATTCTCTTGAGTTCGCGAGTACTCGAAGTGAAACTGACATTCGATGAAATATTTCTTGCGCACCCTGAAAGTACCTACGACGTCATAGGATTCGAGTTATTGGCGCCTGCGTATTTTGCGCCATTTATTGAATTCAACCGCAACTGGATTGAAACTCGATAGTTTTTATCTCGACAAACTACATAACCAATGCGCAATATTTTCATTATCGTTTTTGCAGTTCGCAGAATATGAAATGCCATTGAAACAAATAGAATTTCAAAGTGAAGATAAATACAATACGAAGCATGTAATAAATGTGCGGAGCGTTCGAAAACTTTTCACCCGCTGTTGTCGTGTAGCGTGTGTTTTGCTCTCATGTTATTTTCACATGGAATGAAGCGTGATTCATGCATTGTCCTCGCACATACTTCGCGTTATATTCTCTTCTATCCTGCAGGTTTTTCATTCGGGAGGCGATAAGAAGAACAAACGCTGTCCTGCGTTCTCTTGTACTAGTACAATTCACTAACACGACGCCATAGATAACAAGTTTGCGGAAGCTTGCTGTATTTGTGATAAGCGGCTGAGGGGAATGAGAAATATTTACGACGAAAAATGCTTTCGTACAAATCTTGCGCTCGTTATCGTCCATCTCAGCTCGTTTGTTGACGATTTGCTTCATATTTTTTCACTCGAATAACTCGTCCCAATTTCGTCAGGTAGAAATTTGATTCGATACGAAATTTTATCAATTCGAATAGGTAAGTAACTTAATTTTCAAATTGTACTCGCTCTAATAATATTGAAATTATGCTTGGGAAAAAAGCATATAAAGTATGCAAGTTGCAATAGATAAGTAAAGAGCGCGGTAAATTACGTCTTTAGGTACAGATTGTTGGGCGCGCTGCGAAGCGTGATCAATGGACGGAAGTCCGAAAGCGGAAAAGGACTTCCGTTTTCATTAGTATGAAAATGGGTCATTACGGATGACCTTTCTTCGTGCTTTCTTCCCCGCCCCCCTTTTCTATTGCGCTTGTTCGCTTGGCGGACTATAGTGACATGGCGCGATTTATGAACGCTCAAGGATAATGCAAGGATAACTGTAGAAACACTTGAAAACTGCATGCATTAACGTGGGTAACGAAATAAAAAAATTGTTTCTAACTGACCACAGTTGCAATGTGAGTTAATTCTCATATAAATGATGTGGCATTTAGTGAATAAGTTGAAATTAAGCGAAATTGAAATGTATTAAAAAATTACGCCAGTTAAAGTTCACTCCCTCTCTTGGTTTGGGTAATGTAATGCAAAACTCGTTATGTGTCCGCGGTGCTTAATTAACTTTAGTTTTAATTGCCACACTGGCTCCAGCATTATTTTCCTGGAAAATGTTGGAAAAACTGGCAACAAACTTCCTGCGCATTTTAGAGCAATATAATATAACATAATAAACTCGCGCAATATATTTCCATAAAATTAGTATCTTCAAGTTTCATTTTTACGAGAACATTAAGTAAATGATCTCATGATGCATTGGATAAAATGAAATTTAAGTGTGGTTAATCACACGCTTTATTGTGTTGTGTCGGAGTTGAATTTTATCTTGAACGAGAATAGTTTGAGAATTTGTTCTGATAATTGCGAGCGCTATAATTTTCTGATTCTGCAACTGCGCTTCAAACGGCAGCAACTTTATTAGGAATGTTATTCGTTCAATGCCATTCTGGCGTGCATGTAACGCGCAGTGCAATTCGCAATTGCTTGTTAAAGTTTCGCGAATAGTTCTAGCTAGCTATTTGGATGACTTATTACTTCGACTCCTGTCTGCAAACTGCTGTGTTTGTATTGCACTAATGTGCACTTGAGAAATTTATATTGCTGCAAATTTATATTCTGCTGTATTCAGTTTTGCGCTCAATTAATATGAATTATTCTATTCGCAGGTATAATATTTAGCTCGTTATTTACGACTTAGCGGACGTTCAAGGTAATTGCACAAATTACGTTGTTCCTATAATTATGAAAACGTGATTTATTACCAAAATATAGTTATCGTATTTTCCGCACTATAAGACGACACTTTTTACCTACCGAAGTGGACTTAAATTTAGCATGTGTCTTATAGCGATAATGTGTCTTATCCAAAAATTAAACTTTAAGATATCCTGTACTTTATAAATCATCTCTAGATAAAAGTAGTTGAAAGACTCTGAAATTACGAATTTGCCTAATGGCAAAGTCATTTCAAAATACATTTTTTATAAAAATCATCTTATGTAAGTGGTGTACGCAAAATTATAGCTTTAATTCTAATGCAGACTGTAACTCCGCCTGAGATAACTAAAGCGTATAATGCCTATTAGTTGTTTCTGCCGGTCCCAAGCCCGGATGGAGGAGGAGGGATGGTTGTAGGTCT
This sequence comes from Anaulacaspis nigra, assembly GCA_030264675.1. Lineage (NCBI taxonomy): Eukaryota > Metazoa > Arthropoda > Insecta > Coleoptera > Staphylinidae > Anaulacaspis > Anaulacaspis nigra. The sequence goes on along the minus strand of JARJDV010000753.1, from coordinate 7,999 downwards.
AAGAAACCACATCCGTAAAAGTCTGTTTCTTAGGACCCTGGAAGAAACTTGGGTAATAGTTGTATCATTGTGCTTTCAGCAATCTCATTTTATTTCTACAATTGTTTCAGATCTTAATTAATTCCGAGTCTTGCTTGGATAACTGCAACCCTACTTCAAGACATCTCCTTAGCAGTTCAAGAAGTTCAGCAAGGAAGGATATTCCACTCCATATTGGACCAGGCATAGCAGGACTTGTTTTTGTATTTGATATTGCACATCTAAGTAATTGGTAACCATCATTATATTATTTCTATATTAATATTATTTCTATTTTGTTCACATCTTGATATCACATAATCCAAGAAGACAACATGAAGTCGTATCTGTTTTTTAAAATTTAACGTGTTATTAACACATCTTGATAATCATTACGATATTATGCTAATTTGCTAACCAAGTACGCTGCTAAATACCATGGATTCAGCGAGGAGCAGGATTGGTATCCAGCTTGAAGCTTCAAAGCGCAATTATATCGATATTTAATGCGAACCACACGTACTTATAGCGAAATTGCGCCAATTGATAATTTACGTCGTAAACCTAATTCTACAATTGCCAACTGCGATCATCAGGATTCTCAGGATAATGATCGTCCTTAGTATGATCTCTAACACACCAGGTTATAATTATTATAATATTTGACAGAGTCTCTCAAATAGTCACAGTACAATAATAATTAAACACAATGTTCATACTTAGAGAAGTTTTTCTCTAAATGTAAAAGGAAAGTACAAGAAAAGCGTATCTCAGAATGTGCACTTTTAAACGTAAACTCCAAACGTTAATTGCATCAGAGGTTCCATTGTGTTTGGTCTCTATTCGCCAGTTCTATTTAAAACCGCAAATGATAATTTACCAACGTGTCATCAATCGCCAGAGACATGATTTATAGTACGAGTACGGGTGGAAATTAGGTTAGCACTAATAAACTTGTTTTCTGGGTTAAAACCATCAAGCACTACTAGCACCACGAACAAATGAACGAACCACCGAACGATAAAACCACACCTTTAAACTTCTTTGTTTTATTATCATTGCCGCGACGGACTTGCGGTTTTGCTTCCTTCCTGTACGCAGGGAATCGCTCTCAAATACATTCATTTTCAGCATACTATCTAAAGCGATTTTATTGCCACGCAACGTAACTTAAAACCCCGCGCGTACACGCCACTAATATCTATAAAGTTCATATAATTGTTAATAAAATCATTGCTGTATGCGGCGACATTGCCTACGCGCGCAAATAGCTCAAACAGCCGGTTACAATAAAACGCTTCGCAACGTGCAATTTGCTCTACTTTTAAAGGTTGAGTTACTTACGGCACTATTTCAACAATTATCAGTTTACTATCTAACCTGTGGTACATAATTCAAGAATGTAAGATAAGAAACGCGTACTTGAACATTTTATTTTATTTTTTGCAAAGTACGTACGATCGCGTATTTTTTGAGGGGGTGCGCCCGTCCATGAAATTAATCACGTTTAAGGGCAGAGATGTTCTAAGACCGTCTAATTCTTTTATTGCGTGCTCTGTTCTTATTTCACGCGATATTGATTCACTTATTGTTGCAAGCGAGGGAGAAGTTTTATGTTACTAACCGTATTTCATTTCGGCGGAATGTTTTAGTGATACTTTAAATACCTTAAAAATTTGATGCGCTTGTTTGTGCATCCGGTAGGAAATTGAAATTATTGCTCGCAATAATGAAATATGTTTCACTGGCGCGTTTAATTAATCACAGCGCCTCGTTTTAAATTTTAGTTGGATTTCGGTGTTTATTTTAAAAATAGGCAGACGAATAACAAATATTTAAAGAGGATTAATTCATCAATACTGTAATCATAATAGGATTTCCAAAATAATTTAATTTAAATCTCGTGTAATTGGATATTTATTTAATAATATAAAATCGTTTATTTCGCAGTGAAATAAAATAATTAAGTTTATAAAAATAATGGAATAACCAGTAGAAAATAAAGCAGAAGTCAAACTTCAGGCTGAATAATAATTAACAAAAGATTTATTATAAGGACCATAGTGAGATAATCTCAGCGCGCACAATAAGTTTACGGCGAATGAATGAACAAAAACATTTATCTCTGATATCGTACAAGATTTGAAAGTTTATTTAGCGTGCTTATTCAGTCCATAAGTAACTGTTTACATTAATCCATGCCTAGATTATGACAATTGAAGCAGTTTAGCCATTGAGCGCAATTTCGGTCGAGTTTAGCATACTTTACACGTCTCGCACGCGGAATGTCACATAACGCGCAAAAGCAACACGACAAAGGGCAACTGAAAGTGGAGAGAATAAATTTTTGCAAACGTTTAAAGTTTGCTTGTAATTCGAACCATAAAACGTTTGAAACGTTCAAAGTTTCTACTCGCGAGAGCTTTATTTGTGCCTCGTACAACTCACACCCGCCGAAGGAACAATGGGTGCAAACTAATGTTTCTCGCGTTATTTATGACCGGCGAACCTTTATCCCAACTAAATATACGAATAAATCACATAAATCGCGCGGAGAGCACGCACAAGCCGTTGACGAATTGAAATTGTGATTGCATCGATTCAATGAAAACAACAAAATATTTTTCATTCGTAAATGCGCGTAAACTTGACAACAAATTCAATTGTGACTCTGAGAATTACGACGACAACTTTTTGGAATACTTATCGGGGTAGGCAAGTTCTTTGGGGTGTCTTGGGGAGAAGAAGAGGGCTTTCTTTTTACCTTTTATCCAGTAAACGCTCGCGCGCCTACGCCGCATGAGCCGTAATTAAAGATTAAAGGCTTCCGAAAATTAAAGCCTCGAGCGGCTCGTCAGAGCACGCAATTAACTTTTTTTTCCTTCCTGTGTGCGATCGCCAAGCGCGTATTTTACCCTCATCGAGTAAAAGTCCGGCTCGTTTGTTCGACTTTGCAGTTGCGTTTCCGCAATTTCGCTGAGCGCGCGCGCGTGTGTCCACGAAAAGCAAAAGGAGTACTCTTTAAAAATGTGTTGCAATGACGATTAATCGGCGGCCGGGTGCCATCGACAGCGGCAGTCGTGGTTGCAAACGATTTTGTCGGTTTTACGCGCGCGCCAAAGAGCAAGCCAAAAAGGATAACGTTCCGCTCGATCGACCCATTCAACTTTGCTGCCACTGCGTCAGCCGCCAGCGAACCACACACGTACTATGCAGTTATGTGCTCTCTGTGAGCCGCCGCCGAACGACGCGAAAATCTACTCAAATTCCATTTGCGTATATCATGCACGATGGCATAACGACTCTGCAGGTCGTTCATTCTCGATAGAGCAATCACTTTATGCGCGTCCGCGTTCGCGCTTAGATTTTCATCAACTTGTTCCAAACTTTTAATCTGTCCACCAGCGTACAACTTGTGTCACATTCATAAAGTCAAAAATAGTTTTGACTGTACTGATAATTGATTTAAACTGTAGTTACACTATTTACCACTACTTTTTCCAAGCACAGTAAAGCAATAAATCAACTTACTCACAAACAGAGAAGCAGAAAATTCACTCTTAATCGACGCACACTTTACACACTCGAAACGTAAATTTAAAATGCCGAAATTGAATGTATATTAATTATAGAATACAAATAATTATAGAACAGTACAGAAAAAGCGCAAAGCGAAAACACGTCAAATCGAATCTCCGCCCGAAAGTGACACTGAAGCAACTAACGCAACTCCAAATATTTGGATGGAAACGACACGTTGTAAGTGTCGTATTCTTATACCACAAATATAGCGAATCTTCGTCGCGTCTCTTTATTTTTAAAACACATGCATATGCGTCGCAACACTTTCGCAAAATACGCGCGGGTTCGCATAAAAACTAGTCATATTTCAACGTTTAACACGGGTGAATTTTCACATTCCGGGAAATTGTTTCAGCTCGTAAGTTGCGAGATAAGAGCAATTACATTGAAAGCATAGAGAAAAAGGTAAATACGCTTGGCACGCTCGTCGCTCCGATTAAGAGAATGACCAGTCAGTAGTTTTGGTTCTAACGACGCGGACGAATGGATGAGCGCAAAAAAAGCGCAAGAGCGCGATGAAAAATTATCATCAAGCGAAATGTTTTTGGCAGATTCGGTGCCAATAGTACTAGGTTTCTGTGCCAAGTACATGACTCGACGAGACTGCATCATTTTTCTCAATGCGCGAATCAAAGCGATTTCATTTTCTGTATATTTTTACTCAAATATTAGCATCACATTGAGAATGCTAGATATTACATCATGTCAATCTGCGCCTAATTTCAATTTACATAACGCATCAAACTTTAGAGTATGTACTATGAACATCTGATGAAAAATGCATAAACACTCAGTTTAGAGAAAACCTTCAAGAAATTGGTTCAGACAGTCAGAGTGTCTCAGCTGATGTTTTATTTAAGTTGTAGTTGAAATCATTCAGGTCTAGGTCTTTTCTATTTTCATGGTTTTATTACCAAAGATATAATTTTTGGCAATACGAAACTTTTTCAGTTACTGAATCGAATTGGAGAAATTGGACTTGATAGTCCAATATTTATGTTTTAATTACGCGATTCGTAATAAGTCGAATTATATGAAATTAAAGTTTGGAAAAGAAAGCACTTTGAACGATAACAATTTTGCGAACAATGATGAGCAGCGTCGAAGGAGCCCACTTGACATGATTAACTAATAAGGCAATCGAGTGCGCACGCGGCTGGAGGAAAAATCTAATTAAAACTTAAATGAAACCTTGACTACACTCTTCGTCGAGATGATGACGCGTCGTCCAACAAAAGCGCAAGCGACATGAGCGAAGGAAAAAAAGATGCGCATTGCACGTACAAGTTGGCACGTTCATGAAATTTTCTCGTCGCGCCGCTGTCGCATTTCGACTTCAAATGAATTGCAAAGTCCGCAGCGCGCTCCTTGAGTGAAAATAAGTGAAAAATGACTGGCGTAACTTTGGCCAGTGCTAGCTACTTGCTGAGTACACAATGCACAAAATACGACAAAAAACTAGGCGAACTCCAAAAGAAACGCGCAACTTTACTGGCAGTTGTGCACTAAATTTTTCTAATGGACTATTCAATCGAAAAACACAATCAGCGGAATTGGTCACTTGAAGCCAAAACTATGCGAATAAAACCATTTGGAGAATTCATTCACAAGTAGACCACTAGAAGTATTTCGGGGGAACCAAAAGTTGGATAATTGCAGTATAAACTAATAAACTCACATGATGCGTGAATTAACGAATTAGTGGCATATTCCTATAGACTATGCGTATATAGAAAGTTGAGCAAGTTGAAACAATGTAATTACAAGTTGTTTGTTGTCTCTTCATTTGCTTAGACGGTGGACTGGAAAATGGGTGCGCTTCGAGCGCATGGAAGGCCACTCAATCAAAGATAATCTTAATTCGAAACTGCTGCTGCAGCGCTAACATTGCGTCTTCTTCAGGCCAGCCCGCACAAAGTGGAGTTTGAGTAGAGACGCGCTCGTTACGAGCCCTCTTTGATATTATAGTTGCTAAAGTTATGAACACAAACCGGATATTGTGTTTCATATTCCAATATATCAGTATTTATGCACTAAAAATATGATTAATTAACCCTTTAAATAATCGGTAACCAAACTTGACGGAAATTCCTTGTTTCTGCTGAGAACGTACGTAATTGAAATTGAAAATGTTTGTATCAAGTTGGAATTATTTCCTATAGTTTAAATGTATTAAATCCACCCGAAAGAAGTGTGAAACAAATGCGAACGATTTTGTTCCGTTGCGTGAGTGCGAAATTTCCCCAAGTCACGGTGTTAATAACGTCTCAATTTGTTTCTCCTGTTACAATCGTGTACGCGTGTAGCGTCGCGCACACATACGATAGTGTTTGGCACGCCGGAAAAACACTAAAATCCTAGTAGGAGAGAAATGCGAAACGTCGACAACTCGGAATGATTTAGACATTGCCGAAGCAATCCAACCTTAATGCACCCACAAATGCGTGTGTGCCATTTGTATTATGAACGCTCTGCCTCGCACAAGACGCAGAAGAGGAAACGAACTCTATTAATCCAAAGTATGATATTTGCACGATTCGTTTATTTTTTGATTATAATAATCGCCACGCATTAATATCTAATTGGCCCGAACCGGCTTTCTTCAGCGCTTTCTTCTGCAAATTAACGACAGACGCACTCGGTGTTGATGAAGCAATAAAATGCTCTATGATGATCCAAACGATTCGGCCGAAATGGATTTAAACCCTTAGCGAGAAGGGCGCGCTATGCTGTAATGAATGAGTGACACGCTTGGGAGTATAATGATGCCGCTTCAATAACATATTTATGGCGAGTAATTATCAGCAGCTCGCTTCGTGCGTGTCTCTGCGGTAAGCGCGCACTCGACTAACCCGTTCGGTGGTTAATGCAGCTTTAATGCGTTTGCAAATTGTAAATTTCTCGTTTGAACGCAATACTCAGCATCTTTAACGATGGTACTTTCGTGCCATAGATCAAATTGCATCCCATACAAACAATTCGCGAAGCATCGTTTTGTTTTATCTTAATTGCGATGAAATATTCTTTAATTAATGTGAAATCACGATTTTCACAAAAGCCTTATATTTCAAGCACGACGTAATTCTCACATTGAAGGAGTAGTAAAATCTGAGATGAGTTTATGAAGTGTTCGAACAAGTTGAATACGATTAGAAGTGGTTGTTAATGATGATGATTAAATTATGCGCTAATGATACCGCTTTACTGGAGATGTTATTGCAATAACGCTTTTACTCGCGCCAAATGGTGATGGTCTTCGAAAACATCTTGCGCGCATTACTCGGATAGTTGGCAACGTTCACTAATTATGCATTTTAACTTACTTTTAATTGGCACTTCAAGCAAGAACTTACAATGGAGATGCAGCAAAGTTTTACGTAGGCGAAATATTTTCATAGAAAAATTATTTGTAAGGCTAAATTTTATAATGTCATGTATTATGTAGATTAAGCATATGTGGATGAATTATGAGAATGTATTTTAAGCATGTGAAAGAATCACGTTGCGCACATTTGAACATTTTTCATTTTTATTTCGAATTTTCCGTACGCAATGTTGCTGAAATGAAACTTGCTTAGTTTTGCATAGCGGTTTGCCTTCAGATGAACGTGCAGTGAACGCAATAAATTAGCAGCGAGTTATTTATTGTTGTTGCGCTTAAATTGATATAAATTTTTATTGCTCGCTGCCTGCTCTGCATGCGGACGTTGAATACCATGGCCATCAACGAAAATAAACGGCATGCATGCCAAGCGTGTTTCACAAATATTTCGCTAATATTTTTCTCTTGCAACATTCGTTTAAGGAGAAAGTCATTCGGAAAAAGATCAGGATTAAACTCGTATTTTATTCCATCCACTAGAGTGAATTATAATTCACGGTCATTAATAATATTTACAAATGTTATAATTCCCATCATTGAATATCATAATTCGCATTGTTTCCAACTTTTCTCGGTCGAGAAAACAGCAAGTACAAAGTTGGAAGTTTGTTCATGAAGTTATGTACTGCTTTCGGAAGCATTAGATTTCTAGGACTTGATACTAAATGAATACAAAAACGAAATGGAAAAACATGTGCAATAAAATGGCGCACGGGGCATTGACACTGTAACAACAGCCACAGAATGGCCGATCTCATTCGATATGTTTTCTTAAAGCTGCAAACATTTCGTAAAATGACTATAAGGCTTTTTCCTTCGTCCTCCTGCTCGCGGGAGAGTAGTTTTGGGTCTGTTTACAACATTCGCACCAATTGTGTACAGCTTTGCGCGTGCTTCCAAAACGTTGCCAAGAATCTTCTGACTTATTGTCGTTTCGCTGCTTCGATTTTGGCTTCATCCTGCGTGGCTTTACATACAAATACACAACTTCTTGTTTTGACGTTACCGATAATCAAC